>CAUYUJ010017540.1:0-10000 GCA_963575745.1 Prorocentrum cordatum | reverse complement strand
AGTCAACATGTGATTCCAAAAACTGAATTCAAAGTTTCTGGGGCTCTTTGAGGAGGCCGACGGACGCGCCGACTTCTCTGTTGTGGACGATGCAGAACTCCCTACGCGCGCGCGCGGGCGTTGGAGTTCGGTATTGTCCACAATGGAGAAGTCGACATGTGATGCCAAAAACTGAATTCAAAATTTCTGGGGCTCTTTATTGGAGGCCGACGGACGCGCCGACTTCTCTGTTGTGGACGATACAGAACTCCCTACGCGCGCGCGCGGGTGACCATGGTCACCCGCGCGCGGGGGTGACCCGCCCACTGCGCGGGTCACCCGAAATCCGCTCGGCCAATTAGGTTCACAACGGGAATCCATGGGTGCCGTGGATGTCAAGGCTTCTCAGTGGTTATCAAGGGCTGACAAGGCGCTGTCAATTGAGCCAAAATCAAGACGTTGAAACGTGTAACAAAAAATCAAGACATCACAGAACATTCATTACAAGAGGGGCGTCATGAAAAAAATACGACGCCAGGAGGTCTGGGATGCTGTGTGCCGCCACAAGATCATGTCGGTGCCCTGCAGCTGCTGCGCCCAGTGCTGTTCCTCCCCCTGTCCCGCCCTCCACTCGGCACCTGCCCCTCGATCTGAATCCGCCCCAAACCATCCGCAACCCAATTGAAATCGCCCAACACCAAGCTGAGGCGCCGCGAGCCCGGGGCGATGTGGGACGCCAGCACCCGGCGAATGCTGTGTCTGGAGGTCCTGGCTGTGATCGTGGCGTTTTCCTCGTCGAGTTCATCGGGGCCCGTGCCGAAATAAACGGCGAACAATGATAGATCACCCATGTCCCCATTGAGCCACAGCTCGCCGGCCCTCCCAGGCACCAGAACCCGCCAGTCAGCCCTGAGCGCAAAGCGCCGCAAGAACGCAGGTGTTACAATGATGCCGACTCCCGCCCTGGCAGCATAACCATGCGCCCAGAAAGCCGTAAACTCGCCGAAGTAAGCTTGACCACTGCGGGAGTGGAGCGCCTCAACCTCAGGGGTCGAATGCGTGCGTCTCCGTGACGATGACAGAGTCGTGGTCCCGCAGCAGGCGCCGAACATGGGCTGCTTTTTCACGGCGGCTTTGCGGGCAGGCCGCGAAGAGCCCCTGGGCATTGCAAGTCGCAATTCTGAAGTCGCCCGCATACGGTCCCAAGCCACTGCTCCCCCGAGAAGGGGCCAATCGAGGGGGCTGCAACGGCGGCGGCGGCGGCTGCGATGCTGCCAGACGCGGCGGCACGGCCGCCGGCGGCAGGGTCGGCGCTGCGTGGCGCGGAGCTTGCTCACCGAGGGTGGAAGCCACCCGCCTCACTCCAAAACGGATGAGGACAATATATAGAGATCACCAGCCTCGAATGGGCTCCGGTGCAGGCCGGCTGGGTCGCCTAGCACCGGCGGCCGTTTCCCGGCCGAGCTGCAAGCGGAGTGAGCTGGACCTCCAGGGAAACCAAATCGACCCCAAGCTGGAGGCCCCTGCCGTGGAGCCGCTCATGCAAATGGCGGGCTTCGGCAGGCGGGCGGACAGCCAGCTCCAACCGGCCAGTGAGGGCGCCCGCCACCGTGCCACGTTCGGGCCGAAGGGTGTAAGCTTCCAGAGCCTCATCTTGGTGTATGCGCCGCACCTGCTGGCCCAGCGCCCTGTGGATCATGTCGCCCGCCGCCTGCACGACGAGGTCGGGCCGGGGGCCAGGCGGGCCATGCAGCTGCAGCAGGAGGCGAGCCGACACCTCATCAGTGCGGGCCGCACGTTGCCGCTGGACGTTCGCCGTCCCGGGAGCAGAGACCCACAGCCCCCCCTCGTTGACAAGTCGTTTGTGTCGAAGGTGGTAAAGGCACCGCTGCGGGTCTGCGGCCTGCCAGTTCCTCATGTCCTCCTCCCACCTTGTCTCGTCCAAACTGGTGCGAGCCACGGCTGTCCTCGTGCTGAGCGGAAGCAGCTCCAAGCAATTGCCCCCCGCCACCGTGAAGGCTCCCGGACCCGTGGTGGACATGATAAGCGCTGTGTCGTCCATGAAAATGTCGCCGCGGGCAGCGACGCCCCCCATTGGCAGGAGCAGCTTATGAAGTTCACGTGCGAAGACGGCCGCGTCCAGGGCCGTGCAAGAGGCCTCGCCAGAGTATAAAGTGAGGCGCAGTCGGGGGTCCGACTTCTGCGAAGCAGGGCTTCGGCGGGGTTCCGATTGCCCCCAACCCATTGCCAGAACTGCAGCCGCCGCTTCGAGCGCCTGGGCTTCGGCACGCGACGGAAAATCAAGATTTATGGTGGCCTGCCCCACCGCGACCTGCTTCCAGGGCTCCTCCATCGTCAGCGTCGTCGGCAGCGTGAGCAGCGCCTCGTGCTGGAAGGTGAGCAGGCCCACCGGTCGCCACGATACCTGCGCAAACCGGCCGCCAGGGCTGACCTGCTCCAGCGGCTGTAGCATGAACTCCACCTTGGCCAATACTCCCGCCCAGCGCTCTCCCAAGCCTGGGTGCGCCCAATGCTGCAAGATCGCAGTAGGCGTGGAGCAGCCGGGTAACTCGTCGAGGGGGCACACGAGCTGCAGCGTAGTGCCGCGGTGGCCCAGCCCCAGATGGCGCACAAAGCCCCCAAGCAGGCGGCCGAAGTCTTCAGCAGCGGCAGGAGACCACAGGATCACTTCCTTGCCGGCCAGGCGTGTCCAGCAGGCGTCAGATGCGGAGGAGCACAGGGCAAGGCACATATCCGTTGCCTCTCCTGCCGAGAGCGCCGGCGTCAGCTGTGCCGCCGTCAGCCCGAGATGATTCGAGCACTGCGTGCCAATCACGCTGTCCGCCGCCCGGAGAGTGTGGAGGAAGGCGAGGCCCATGGTCCCCAGCTCCTGGCATAGCCGCCGCGGAGGGGCACGAAGACCACCACGCCCTCCCGTGCTCGCCAGCTCCCGCCTGATGCTGTCCGCAGCGGCCTCCAGACGGCCAGCGGCCGCGTCAGCCTGCTCGACGTCCCCCTCCGGCCACCGCTGGGCGTCGGCAAGGGTCAGCAACGTGCGAGCCAGTTCGAGTCGCCGTTGCAGCGCCGTCACCTGCTCCTTCCCGCTGCGTTATGGAACGACCCCCAAGGCCACCCAGGCGTCCGTGTGCGCAGTGTGGAAGCCAAGGTTGCGGAGCACGCCCTCCAAGCTCGTCCACGTGCTGAGTTGACTCCGAGGCGTGAGGTGTACCATCTCCTGGCCCGTCGCCACCACCGCGAAGTCGCTGCTCATGCAGTCCTCAACGTAAGAGGCGAACAGATGGTCCGAGACCCCGATGTGCTGAGGCTGCGGCGGGGCAGGCAGTCCCGGAGGAGTCTCCGTCAACGAGGTGTCCGCCAACCGCTGAGATAAAGTAGTGTCCTGCATGATGTCGCCCTGCATGCCGTCGTCCTCTGCAGGGATGCCGCCCACCGCCTGGGTGGAGGCCGGCGCGGCAGCCACCACAGCGGCAGCAGCAGCCATCGGTCGCCGGGGCGAAACGGGGGTGACGCGCGGAATGGTCGTAAGAGGGAAAAGCTGGGATGGTGAGGAAAAGTAAGAGACGGCACCCCACCCCTGGCAGGGCTCCTGTTCGGGGGCCTTCGAGCGGCCTGAGCCAGTGCGGCCTGAGCCAGTGCGGCCTGAGCCAGTGCGGCCATGTTTTGATGTTCCCCCCGGGAAATGGGACAACAAAAATACACCACACCACCCCGTCGTCGTCCCCGACCCTCAAAAAGTTCTGGGATTGAAAAACAGCCCGCCACTGGTAATGTATATGCTCCAGCTTCCGATATAAGAGTACGACGACGCCAAGACCGGGGCAAGATCGGACCGGGACACCTCGGGGAGAGCGCAGCGCTCCGGAACGCTCTGGAACGGTTTATCCGGATCCCGGCCCCACCTGATTGAGGCCCTGCCCTCAGATCCCATGTAGCACAACACTATTTTGGCGAAGGACCCAATCATATGCAATTTGAGTGCCGCGTTGGGGGCGCCGCTTTCGGTGGAGCTGCCTATGGGGCCACGAACCATGTGGGGTGTGTACCCACATCGGCAGGGAACCGCATGTGGATCCTGCCACTGCGGCCTTCGGTTGAGCCGCCTATGGGGCCGCGCAACGTGTGAAGGGTGTGCCAAAATGGGCGGGGAACCGCATGCAAACTTTACCATAGGTGGCGCTCCCTACGGGGCCGCGCAACGTGTGATGTGTGATGAGTGTGCCGACATGAGCTGGGAACCGAGAGGAAACTCTGCCACTGGGACCTTCGGTGGGGCTCACTATGGGGCCGCGTGACGTGTGAGGGGTGTGCCGACATGAGCGGGGAACCGCATCGTAACTTTGCCACTGGGACCTTAGGTGGAGCTCCCATGGGGCCACGAAATGTGTGAGCGGTGTGCTGATATGGGCGGGGAACCGCACGTGGACTTTGCTTCTGGGACCCTCGGTGGAGCTTCCCGTGAAACGTGTGAGGGATGTGTCCGCACGGGCGGAGAACCGCACGTGGACCCTGCCGCTGAGGCCTTCGATGGAGCAGCCTATGGGGCCACGGAGCGTGTGCGAGGTGTGTCGAAAGTGGCGGGGGACCACATGTGGGCCCTGCCGCTGGGGCCGCCGGCGGAGCCCCCTGTGGGGCGGCGTAACGTGTGCAAGGTGTGTCCACACGGGCGGGGGACCGCCTGTGGACCCTGCCACTGGGGCCTTCGATGGAGCTTCCATAGCCGCGAAACGTGTGGGGGGTGTGCCTCATCCCTCCACCCCTTCCCCTCCCCCCGTCGTCCTCTCCTCCTCGTTCCCGTCCTCCTCCTCCACCTCATTCTCCTCCTCGCCCTCCCCTCTTCCTCCTTTTCCCCTCCCTGATCCTATACCCCCCCCCCCCCGCATTTGTCCCCACTTCCCCCACGCAGACCCGCGGTGCCTCCGCAACGTCTCGCGCACACTTCCTGAAGTCGACGGTCTTCAACGCCCCTGGACGGGGCCGGGGGCGACAAGGACCGAGCAGGGAACGCGCAGCCCGGCGAGGAGAGGGGGGCGGGAGGTTTTCCATGGGGGGCAGGAAGATGAGGGGGAGGAGGGGAGGGGCGGGACGGTGGAGGGAGGGAGGACAATATGAGGGAAGGGATGAGGGGGTGGGGAAGAGGGAGGGAACGGGAAGGGGGGGGGAGGTGGAGGGACAGGGAGGAAAAGGAGGAGGAGGAGGAGGAGGAGGAGGAGGAGGAGGAGGAGGAGCAGGAGCAAGAGGAGGAGGAAAAGGAGGATGAGGAGGACGAGTGGTGGAGGAGGACACGAACGAGGACGAAGAAACCGCTCGTATCCACAACTGCGAGGGGTACGTCTGGGGCAAACCGTGCAGATGCGACGTCGACCTAGACTGTCGACGTGATGCTCGTCAGCTGCGCGTGTATTGCAACACGTGCCTGCTTCCAATTGATGTTTCTGAATGCTAGTAACGGGAACGAGGTGCAGCTCGGATAAAGAAACATACAAACGTCCCAACTACAAGGAAGTGGTGTCCACCATGCAATGCTTGTCCGGATACGAGGGGAAAAAGACAGCAAAACAGGTAATACGTACACAACGAAGAAAAACGAAGGATGCCAGCGCGTACATGTATCCAGAGACCACATGATCACCGCAGACATGCACGCAAAACAAAACACCCTTGCCGACACGCCGACGGCGTGTCTGACGCGCACGGGTTGGAACTGATTCGTTTCGTTGAAACAGATAGTGGCTGACTGGAACTACGGATCAAAATCGCCAGCCGCCCGTGATGGACCGCAGACTGTCCCGAGGAGGAACAAGCGCACTCACCTCCGATCGCAACAACGCCGTCTCCAGCCACCCATGTCCCGCAGGGGCGCTTCCACACTCCACGGGGACGGTGCGGCAGAGCAGGAAATACTATGACGGTGGAACTGAAGACGAGGAAGAGATGGATCGGGAGGGAAAGGAGGGAGAAGAAGTGGAGGAGGAGGAGGAGAAGGAGCAACAAAAAACAAACAGCCAGGATCACACCTGTACAACGGCCAGGAGCTTGTCGAGGTGAGCCGCAGCGGCCCATTGTGCTCGGGCCCCGCGAGGAGCTGGAGGTCACATGCGCCCGCGACTGCCACGTCCAGCCCCCTTGGCCTCGAGTGAACTGGCGTGAATCCGAGAGAATACGTTATGAGGACCCCAAGGAACGACTGTACTTCAGCGGTGGGAGCCCTTCAAGCGGAATGCTGGAACTTGACTGTGATCTTCAAACGTGCAAGGTCGCCAGGCTGCACGACGAACAGATGTACATCTGTCCTGAAGGTTGCGTGCTGTGATGGCGACGGCGCTCCCCCAGGAGCTACGTAGGGGGCGCGAGGTAAGGAGGGCACAAAGCCCTGGGGTAGCGCGAGAATGTGTGCCGGGCGCCTGCTGGCGTCTGTCTGTGACCGGCCAGGCGCTTCCGCGTCGGGGATGGCACTGTTCAAGGCTGGGCCGTCCTCTTAGCCGCAAGCGCTCGGCCACACGCTTCGGCTCTCGGCGTATTGAAGGAAACCACGCGCGAATTCTGCAATCGCTATCGGGGCCAGCACAATTCTGGATGAGGCATCTCGTTCACGCGGCGCCACTCTCAGACACCTTCTGCCGCTGCAGCCTCAGGCGCCTTGCTCAGAGGCTGGAATGCTGGATACAGTCCTTGCCAGTGGCGATCCTCGCCACTAGGATGCGCATGACCGAGAACATCGCTCGTTCCAGATCTCGTCGCTGCAACCGCCGCCGAAGGGGTCGGTGAGCGCCCAGAGACCGACAGAGTGCCCTCGAAACCGGGCGCTGGCTTCACGAAATGCTGGAACGTAGTCTCGAAGGCTGCCATCCTGGCCACGTGCCCGTGCTTCAGCTCGGAGCTGCTGCGCTCGTGAAGGCCCTCGTGGTCGACGGCCTGGCAGAACACGAGCTGGTCGAAGCAGCCTGGGGGCGGCTCCTCGCAAACGGACTCGGCAAGGGTCGAACGGCGGATCCACGGCCTCCTCCGCGGCGGCAGCAGGCCCTCATGCCCGTCATGTCCATGCCGATGAATCCAAGTCTCTTGAGCCAGGGCACCGCTTGAGCCGTGGGCTTGAGCCATGTCTTCCTCAGTAAGCGCGCGGTTGCCCTAGAAGGAAAAGGTGTGTTCAGCCGACGTCCGATCATGAAAGAGCCAGCCTCGTGTAGATGAATCTGCAGGGAATTTCTGGCAGAAGCTGCACGACCATCGAGTGCAATACAACCATGGACGGGCGACATCCATGGTCTCCTCAGGCCCACTCAAAACATGTGCCCGAGAATCAAATCCAGCCCTAAAAGTACGGACGCTTGGACGCCCCC
The DNA here is from genome assembly GCA_963575745.1 of Prorocentrum cordatum. Classification (NCBI taxonomy): domain Eukaryota; class Dinophyceae; order Prorocentrales; family Prorocentraceae; genus Prorocentrum; species Prorocentrum cordatum. The sequence continues at coordinate 2,663 of CAUYUJ010017540.1, read as the reverse complement.
TGCATCGTATATCTGAAGGGGCCCCGGGACACACAAGTAAATACACACATAGAGATATTCTCCATATTTTCCCACATTTTCTGGGTGTTCTGTCCTCTCCCCCACTTCCCACATTGCCCCATACGTTCCTGGGGATCGACGATTCATGGTGTCTGTGTGTGTGTGTTTGCCCCCTCCTGAACATCGACCGAGGACGCGCGCCGCTCCCGCGATGACCAGCGATGGTGATCATGCGATGCACTGGATTCGTCATGCCCCCAGGATGAATAGACAATCTCAGGGGAACGACAAATCAGTACGGCAGGTTCGTGTCGTGCCGACCCCAGCGTTGGTTTCTGACACCGCGGGGATCGTTCAACCTTGAACGATCGGCCGCTGCCGCAACGTCCGATCGTTCAACATCGATCGATTCTGGGTCGCTGGCGGCGTTCAACCTGGAACGCCCGCGCTGGGGTCGCCGCTGGTCGACACGACGCAAACCTACCGTAGACAATCTCAGGGGAACGACAAATCAGCACATCGAGCATTACGAAGGTAGTGCAGGGAATGCAGACTCCTGCTGAGTTGCCCTGAGATTGTCTATTCGTCTTGTTTTGACGCTCATTTGAGGGGGGCGGTAGCGGGAGACTGGCTCAGGGGAAAAACTGTCGGCCTGGAACCAGCGATGCATCGCCGATGTGCCTGCGATCAACTGACGACAACGAGACCACACGCTCCTGGGTGAGGACCTAACCCCCTAATTTTGAGCAGGGGGGGACCGTCCTAGCATTCCTGCAGGCCTACCACGATGTGTTCTTGAAACAGTAGATGTTTTGATGACAAGAGCAATGCTCACATGACATGTGACCAACGAATCAAGCCAGTACTGTCTCGACCAGAAACGTCATGACCAAATGTTGCCCAACACGCAAGCGGCTGATGGTAGGCCTATAAGCGGGAAGTGGCGCTTCGTCACTGCTTGGATGTTGTTGCCCCTGATCACCAGGCCTCTTCATTACGGTTACTACCTACGCCATCGACATTCGGCGGTGGACAAACCTCCCTTTAATAATAAACCTCCCCTTAGTGAAAAATGGCCTGGGACCGAATTCGACGGAGCTGGACCCGCAACAATGACGGCCGCGACGCCCTCTCGCGAGCCGAAAACGGCCGATTCCTGAATCGACGTGTCAGGGTAGGAGGTCTATCCACCTCCGACCTCTTCATTACGACTACCACCTACGCCATCGACATCCTCTCCCTCGCCACCGAAGCCAGGCTCGACGGCCGGGCCCCCGCGGGGCATCACCTCGCATCAAACACTATGCCGCCACGAGCCGACCGCAGCCGCCCGCCCCCCTCACCCACGGCACGGCCGCCCCCTCCACCACGCGGCCCTCCTCGAGGGCACGGCCTCCCCTCCTCCTCCTCCTCCTCCTCCTCCTCCTCCTCCTCCTCCTCCTCCTCCTCCTCCTCCTCCTCCTCCTCCTCCTCCTCCTCCCCCCTCGCCCCACACCCGACCAAAAAATCGGTGCCCGGACCCAATTCCCTGGGGGCCCATTCGGGGTCGAGGAAAAGCGAGGGGCCGTCACGACCGCCGCCGTCCCTGTCGCCGCCGCCGTCGACGCGCGCAGCCTCGCGGGCGCGCGCGTGGCCGTAGAGTCCCAGAGCCGTCATCGCAGTCACCGCTGCCCCCGTCGCCGCACGGCCCTCCTACCTTCGCCGCCCCCGGTGAGAAGCGCGGGCGCGCGCCGTAGATGGCGGTGGACACCATCTGCACCACTGCCAGCGTGTTGGGCCGAATGTGCAGGGTACCCAGCAGGTGCTGGCGGCGCAGGGGCGAAGTCGGGCGGCAGCGGCATCGGCCGAGGCGGTCCCGCATCGACCGCGGCAGAGACTTCCCCTACCTCTGTCTATGTCTCTGTCTCTGTCTCTCTCCCTCTCTCTCCCTCTCTCTCCCTCTCTCTATCTTTCTCCCTCCCTCCCTTCCTCCCGTCCATCCTCCTCGTCCTCCTCTGGGGTAGGGAGTGGGGGATGTGAAGGAATGACGGGGGCAGAGGCAAGTGGAGCAAGAGAGGGAGCGAAGGGGAGGGCGATATGGATGGTGGACGAGAGGGCGATATGAAGGATGAGGTTGAGAAGGTGGACGACGACGACGAGGACATGGACGAAGTGAAGGCTTGGTGGGTCCCCAAATCGGTACACCGTCTCCAGCTGTTCCAACGCTGGTCGTACCAAGGGGGGACGGAGCCACGCGGACCCTTGCAGGCCAGGCTCTCGGAGGGACTCACAAGCAGGCAGAACATGAAGACAAGCGCAGCGGCTCGGCTCGAGGCCCGAACCCCGACACCAACTCTAGATCCCCACTCCGGACCGCGACGGAGGAGAAAAGCCGCGTGCAGGAGGAACAGAACGAAGAGGAGGAGGGGGACGAGGCAGAGGGAGAGAGCGACGACGATGAGGAGGATGAGGAGGACGAGGAGCGCGAGGAGAGCGGCGGCAAGTGAAGGGGGCGGAAGGGAACACGTTCACAGTCCTTCCGCGCTCGGTCCATGTCGGACCCGGTGGGGCGCGACGAGCCACGAGAAGGAGGTGATGGGCCTGTTTCCCACCACCAACACCAAAAGTTGGAGGGGGAGGAGGAGGAGGAGGAGGAGGAGGAGGAGGAGGAGGAGCAGGAGGAG
>CAUYUJ010017539.1:220750-232965 GCA_963575745.1 Prorocentrum cordatum | reverse complement strand
TCATCCTGTAGAGGGACATGCCCGACTTCCCGACTTAAACATAGTCAGCGTTCAGGACGATCGACCGAGTGGCCTCCACAGCGAGCGCGGGCCGCCACGCGAGTTCACAATCGTAGACGCCTTCTGGCGCTCGGGTGGCGGCAGTACGGGGTTGCACTGCCCCAAAGTACAGACCCTTTCTTCCTGGAACTGGCACACAGCAGGAAGGGGTTGGAACGAGGAGTGATAACAGTAACACTTTGCGACAGGTTCGGCCACATCGGATCGTGCAGCGGAGGAGAGGAGCTCGAGGAGTGTTCGGCAGAGAGGAGCACGAGGAGTGCTTGGCAGAGTCACAGGGGGATCAGCTGCATCGTTCATCGAATGCGCTGAGCCAGCCTTCCAGCCAACGCCCGCAGCGACCCGCCCGCGGCGGTGCACGCAGCAAGGAGTCAAGGAGAGCGATCGAGAAGGAGTTGCGCTGCGCTGTTTGATCAATTCCGCGGCGTGATGGTCGTGGCAGGGCCCACGGGCTCTCAAACACCCGACCTGGCCGCGTCGGACATCGTCTCTCGGGGTAGGGAGAGGAGAGGGGGGAGGTTTCGCGCCCTTCGCGCTCCTCCTCCCCGGGGAGCCCTCTTCGAGCGCCGGCTCTGGAGAAGGACCCAGAGCTCCACGATCGAGAGTTCCCAGATGGCCGTCGGAGCAGCTCGGCTCGAGATAGGGCCTGGATCTGGGCTACGGTGCTCGACATTTCTGGGCCGAGGCGCTCGACCTGCCGATGCTGGCCTTGCTCGGCCTGGCCGCAGCGCTCTCAGCTGCCGCCGCGTCCAAGCCCGGCTGCGGGGCGAAACACGACCTCTGCGCGAGCTTTACGCAGGCCAGCGAGTGTTCGGACGAGAGCTGGACGGGACAGCTGACGGACCTCTTCTTGCCCGACGACACGTGCGAGGCGTCGCGCCGCTACATCGACGCCCGCGGCGGGGCGCTCGAGGTCTCGGCCAGCGGCGTCGGGGCGCATTGCAACGAGACCTGGGGCCGCCGCTTCGACCCAGAGACGCACGTGAATCCGGTGCTCGAGGGCGCCGGCTGCGAGCGGCAGACGTCTTTCGCGTCGAAGGTCCCCCGGAGCGACCCGCTGTGGCCGGACGTGCAGAAGGGGGCCCTGAACTTCACCCTGAAGCTCGGCACCGCGGGCGGGTGCCGCGTCATCATGTGGAACGGCCCGTATGATGGGCCCGTTCTCCACCACCACCACCACCACCACCACCACCACCACCACGTCTAAGTTGGAGGGGGGAAGGAGGAGGAGGAGCAGGAGGAGGAGGAGGAGGAGGAGGAGGAGGAGGAGAGGAGTTGGAGTAGGAGGAGGAGGAGGAGGAGGAGGAGGAGGAGGAGGAGTTGAGGAGGAGGAGGAGGGAGGAGGAGGAGGAGGAGGAGGAGGAGGAGGGAGGAGGAGGAGGAGGAGGAGGAGGTGGAGGAGGAGGAGGAGGCGGAGGAGGAGGAGGAGCTGGGTGGATGGCTAAGCGTGGTTTGGGGGGTCCATACAAATCGGCCCAGGGGGACGGGGGGGGGTACTCCCGACACTCCCCCCGACACCATCGGGGGGCGTCCGCGACGCAGGCTCCGACACCCGCGGGGGGTGTCCCCGACAGCCGCTCCGACACCCGAAGGGGGGGTCCCCGACACCCGCTCCGACACCCCAAGGGGGGGTCTCCGACGCCCCCCCCAAGATCATGCCGAGGGCTGAAACCCTTTCGGTTCGAACTCCCCCGGCTGGACTTGAAATTTGACACTGACATGGATGAATTTAGCGTGTTTTGTTACATCCATGTTTTGAGGATACCGCGCACGTCAGTACGCTAATTCGGGGGCTCCCGCGTAAATCCTGCGAATGTAAATGAAAGCATGTTTTACGAGATGGCGCTGAGGGGGCTGAGGGTGGGCTTGCTTTCATCGACCCCGACATGGGCGTTCACTGCGTGGCGTCACCACCAGACATGGGCGTTCATTGCGTAGCGTCACCACCGGTTGACCGACCACGCGGCGCCAGAAATCCTTGGCAACGTGCCCCCCCGCGCCACCACACTGGCCTGTTCTGGTTACCTTGCCGACGCGTTTGCCGCCATCTCCTTCTGTGCCCCGCATCATACCCTCGGCATCGGCATCCTGCGCTTCGTTCCTCATTCCCTTTCCAGGAGGCTCCTGCGGGCTCCGAGGCCCCCTCCTCTGCTCCCGGAGCCCCGCCAGGCCCTCCCCCCGTGCTCCGCGGGGGTGTCGGGGGGGGGGGGTTCGGGGGGGGTGTCGGGAGGGTCGGGGAAAGGGGATGTCGGGGGGAAGGCTGGGGGGGGGTTTGGGTCGAGGGGGGGGTGTGGGGGGGGGGGGTTGGGGGGGGGTCGGGTTTTTTTTCTTTCTTTTTCTTTTTTTTTTTTTTGGAGGGTGTCGGAAGGTGTTGTCGGGGGGGGGGGGGGTCGGGGGTGGTGTCGGTTGCCGGTCCCCGTCGAGGGGATAATTTCAGCGCCCTGGGGGGGCCAAACCACGCCCCGACCACAACCCAATTTATCCAGGGGGGGGGATACTTGGGCGTCGTGGTGAGCCGTTGGTTTGGCCCCCCCAGGGCGCGCGCTGAAATTATCCACTCGACGGCGGCTCGCGGCTCCCGGACACCAACCACCGACGACACCTCTCCGACCCCACCCCCCCCGACACTTCCCCGACACCCCCCAACACCGCCCGACACTCACCTCGACCCCCCCAGCACACCCCCCGACACCGCCCCCCGACAGCCCACCCGACCCTCCCCGACCTTTCCCCGACACCACCCAACGCCCCCCCCCCCCCGACGCCCCCCGGACACAACCCCCACCCCCCCCCGGACCACCCCCCCGACACTCTCCCCCGACACCCCCCGGACACCCTCCCTCGACACCCCCGACACCTCAGACACCCTCCCGGACCCCCCCCCCGACACCCACCGACACACTCCCGACACCCCCCGACGCGCCCCGACCACACTCCCGACCCCTCCCCGACAGCCCCCCGACACTCCCTCCGACAGATTCCCGACAGCTCCCGACAGTTTCCCCGACAATCCACCCGACAGTCCCCCGACAGCTCCGCGACAGCCGCGCCGACAGCCCCACCGACAGCTCCCCGACGGTCCCACCGACAGCTCCCCGACAGCCCCACTGTGAAGCGAACGCTATGACGACGACACGCCAAACTTGTTTTTTCATTGATCTGAGGCTCCCCGGCTCCCCCGGGTAAATCCAAGAAACTGATTGCTGGTGCTGAATATCACGCGTTTTCGTGATCCACCCGGAGGAGTTGAAAATCTAGAGGTTGACCCCCCCTACAATCTTTGGAGGGGGTGTCGGGGACCCCCCTTCGGAAGTGTCGTGGCAGTGTCGGGAGCCACTCGCTGGGCCCCCCTTTGGTGTGTCGGAGGGGAGGGGTGTCGGCGCTCCACCGTTCGGGCTGTGGGGGTAGGTGTCGGTGACAACCCTTGGGACTGTCGGAGGGGGCTGTTTTGTGAATTGTATGACCACGCACAGCCATCCACCCAGAGGAGGAGGAGGAGGAGGAGGAGGAGGAGGAGGAGGAGGAGGAGGAGGAGGAGGACCCCCTCCCACCTCCAGCTCACTGTGGTGGTGGTGGAAGAACAGGCCCATCACCGTACAACGGCAGGGGCGGCGACTTGGGCGGCAGGGCCGTGCCCCCGTCCAGCTGCGACAACTTCTGGCTCGCGGACGGCGGCCCCGCGTGGCTCTTCACCTAGGCGGCCGCGCCCGGCGGCGTGGCCTCGCTGCGGGCCTCCCCGAGCCAGTCCGGGGATCCGATCTTCATGTAGAGTTATGGTAGTTGAAATCGACTAGCGGAGGGGAAGCGTGCTGGCAAACAGTTCTCAGGTGCCTAGAACATGTGTTAAACATGCTTCAAACATGTTTAGAACCTTTTCTTAAATGTCAAACGCATTTTAAGTTCAATGCTCTGACTGTGAGGGTGTCCATTGTGGTGGCATCCACAAACTCATGGTGCTCCAACCTACAGTCGAGCATCTGATTAAGAAACCTCCTTCCGAAAAGCTGGGCCAGCGTTTCTCGACCAGCTCGCCGGAGAGCTGGCCCAGTTCCTCAAGGGGATATGGTAGCCTTGGATCCCAGACATGAATAATGTACGTTCCTGTCTCCCAAAGCTGGCCCAGCGTTTCCTTAAGAAACTTCTGACAACCTGGCCCAGCTCGCTTAATTGATAAGTTTCTTCATCATATGTTTGATTGTACTTTAGCCTTGATCACCAGAAGGAACTGCGAGCACCAAGCAAGCACCGAGACTGCAGGGCTTTCGCGTGTCGGGCCCTTGGGGGCGATATCCGTTGGACGCTGCGTCGCTGCCTTTTTGGGTGCTCGAAGTCATGTCTGGGATTCGGCCCTTAAGTACGATGGGGGCATCATTGTAGGCCTCCTAGATGGGGTCGGAATGGATGGTGTCGGAGGATCGCGCCGCATCGCCGATGCATCGGCGATGCGGCTCGGTGCGGAGCCCGACCTTCTCCACGCCGACGTCGCCGGTGCGCCGCTTACGTTGGCGATGCATCGCCGATGCATTGGCGATGCAGTGGCGATGCGGCGCGATCCTCCGACCCCATCTACGTACTCGGATCCCATCTAGGAGGCCTCCAATCATAAATGTGGGACCGCCAGCCCCTGACCCCCCCGCGTTGGCCCCCGCGGGCGGTGCCAGCGGCGTCGCTGGCCCGGCGTGCCCCGCCGACGCCGCCGAGACGCCGTGGAGGCCCCCTGCGCTTCGAGCCTCGGCATGCGGCTCTGGGGTCGCCGCTCGCGCGCCCTCCTCCCCTCCCTCCCGCCCTCCTCCTCCGCCCCCCCTCCTCCTCCCCCTCCTCCTCCTCGGTCCCCCCCTCCCTCCTCCCCTTCCGCCCTCCCCTCCTCCACCTCCTCCTCCTCCTCCTCCTCCTCCTCGCCCTCCTCCTCCTCGCCTCCTCCTCCTCCTCCTCCCTCCGCCTCCCCTGGTCCCCCCTCCCTCATCCCCCCCTCCCGCCCCTCCCTCCTCCTCCTCTCCTCCTCCTACTCCTCCTCCTCCTCCTCCTCCTCCTCCTTCTCCTCCTCCTCCTCCTCCTCCTCCTCCTCCTCCTCCTCCTCCTCCTCCCCTGGTGGAGGGCTCGCCAGCGTCGCCGCTCGCGCGCCCTCCACCGGGGGGGCCGCCACGCAGGGTGACGTCTGGCACGCCCCTCTACAGAGGACGATTCAAAGATAGTCCAAAAGATGGTCAACTCGTTTTGCATCATGTTAGGGCATTTTTTGGGGTCATGTTCAGTTTCTTCCAACATCGGTCTGCAGGGGGACATGTCCGACGCGGCAGAAGGGGCAAGGTCGGGCGCGCCCCTCTACAGGAGGAGCACCCCAACATAACAAACAAAGATATCGTCCGGGGGCGACTTCTTGGACTGCTTTGGGATTTTGCTGGGGCATGGTCTGGTAATGTTTCGCTCGCTTTCCGAAATCGGCCCGCGGGGGGTCCTCGTCCTCCTCCTCCTCCTCCTCCTCCTCCTCCTCCTCCCTCTCCTCCTCCTCCTCCTCCTCGTCCTCCTCCTCCTCCCCCTCGTCCTCCTGCTGTTCCTCCTCCTCCTCCTCCTCTCCCTCCTCCTCCTCTCCCTCCTCCTCTTCCTTCTCCTCCTCGTCCTAGTCCTACTCTTCCTCCTCCTCTTCCTCCTCCGACACGACAGGGAGGGGCAGCGCTGTGCCCGTGGCGGCAGGGCGCCCCCACCGAAGCTCCTCGCGGCGGCGCGCGCGGGGAGGCCACCCCGAGCGGGGGCTTCTCCGAGCGGGCAGGCTGGCCACCACGGCGCCGGGCCAGGGCCGGGTGTGGCCCCGCGGGGGGAGCATGCGGGGGCCACGGGGGGGGGGGAAGAGGAGGAGGAGGGCCAGTGGGAGGCGGAGGCAGCGGAGGAGGAGGAGGAGGAGGAGGGAGGAGGAGGGCGAGGAGGTGGAGGAGGAGGAGCTAGTAGGCGGAGGAGGAGGCGGAGGAGAGGGGAGGAGGAGGAGGGGGAGGAGGAGGAGAGGAGGGGAGGAGGGGGAGGTGGCTGGCCTGAAGTCGGGCATGTCCCTCTACAGTTGGACAATTCAAAGTACTAGAATGTTTGCGCATTGTAGGGCTTTGAAAAATTGTTGGTCCAAAATCCAAACATAAACTTTTGGCGCCGGATTTCTTGGATCGGCGCTGGGGCCCCCCCCAGCGGCGCCTCCGGCGCCGCCCCTGGCGCGCTCCCCACGCCAGGGAGGGGGTCCAGCGCAGATGCAAGAAATCCGCGCGGAGCGCCAAAGTTTATGTTTTTGCCGTTTGCGTTCTTCTTATTCTTCTTATTATGTTTTCATTATTCTGATTCTTTTCCTAGCATGCGGGTGCTGGCCGAGAAGCTGGCGATGTCTGGGGGGGAAGTCATGGTCGGGGCCGCGAGATCTGCCCAGATCGCATGCCGCCCCTCCTTGTTTGAAGACGTCCCCTGGCCCATCTGGGTCGACCACATGCCTCGGGCTATGCTTCGTGAACCCCCCTCTTGGACGCCCCCGTTGGACGCCCCCGAGACTAGCCCCATGCCCCCGATAATAATTCATCCCCCCCGCTCCCCCGTAAGCGCCTGGTCGTGATGATCTCTGGCCAAGACAGAGTTTGTCTGGGGAGAGGGGCGGCGAGGCCGAATTTCATTATCGCGGGGGGCAGATACGAATCGAAGTTGCTGACTTCTTATGCTGAGGAGCAACAACATCACGAACGTGTGGCAGGGCTGTCGCATGTTCTCCACTACTATGGCTGACGTTACCACTACTACTACTACTACTACTACTACCACTACTACTACTACTACTACTACTACTACTACTACTACTACTACTACTACTACTACTACTACTACTACTACTACGACTACGACTACGACTACGACTACGACTACGACTACGACTACGACACGACTACGACTACGACTACGACTACGGACTTACTACTCCTTACTCCTACTCTTACTCCTTACTCCTTACTCTACTACTCCTGCTCCCACTCCTATCCTACAACAACAACTACTACTACTTACTACCTACTACTACACTACTGCTAACTACTCCTACTCCACTCCTACTTACTATTGCTACTACAACGGATGCTACTCTACTACTTACTTCTAATTACTACTTATACTACTCACCTACTACTAATAACTACTACTTACTACTACTACTACTACGCTACGATTATACTACTAGTAGTACTTTCTACTACATACACTACTACTTACTACATTACTACTACTATACTACTATACTCCTACTACTACACTACTACTACTACTACTACTACTACTACTATCTGGATCACGAATACTATTACTATTACTACTACGACTACTACTACTACTACTACTAATAATAATACTACTACTACTACGGCTACTACTACTACTACCACGACTACTACCTTACTACGACGACTACTACTACTACTACTACTACCACTACGACTACTACGACTACGACTACTACTACTACTACTACTACTACTACTACTACTACTGCTACTACTACTACTACTTATACTACTACGACTACTACTACTACTACTACTACTACTACTGCGACTACTACGACTACTACTACTACTACTACTACTACTGCTGCTGCTGCTGCTGCGCTACTACTACTACTTACTACTACTACTACGACGACGACGACGACGACGACGACGACGACGACGACGACACGATTATTACTAGTACAATACTACTACTACTACTACTCTACTACTACTACTACTACGACTACTACTACTACTACTACTACACTACTACTACCTCGTCTACCTACTTACCTACTAATATCTACTAATACTACGATACTACTATACTACTCTACTACTACTACTACTACTACTACTACTACTACTGCTACGATTTACTACTACTACTACCTACTACTACTACTAACTACTACTACTACTACTACTACTACTACTCATACTACTACTACTACTACTACTACTACTACTACTATAACTACTACTACTACTACTACTACTACTACTACTACTACTACTACTACTACTACTACTACTACTACTACTACTACTACTACTACTATTACTGATGCTGCTGCTGCTGCTGCTGCTGCTGCTGCTGCTACAAGTACTTACTACTAGAAGTACCACCGCTATTATTAATATATACATATATATATATATATATTACTAAGACTATCGCTATTACGGGTCCTAGGGCAATCCGGGGTCCATGTGCTTTTTTTTGGTGGCCCTTGAGCCTTTTGGATTCTTCGGGAGTCTTTGAGAATATCAAGGATTCTGCATGATTCCTGCGGATTCTGCAGGAATCTTGAGGCTACTGAGGGTGCCTCAGGGTTCTGGGTTCATCTGGATTCCTCGGGATTCCGCAGGGTCCAGGGCTTACGACCCTTAGTCCAGGACCTAGGGCTCATGGTTCGAGGCTCAGGGCCCAGGGCACAAAGCCCAGGGCCAAGAGCTCATGGCCCAGAACTCAGGGCCGAGGGCGAAGGGTTAAGAACTCGGGGCCCAGGGCTCAACTCTGGGGTCAGGGCGCATGGCACGGGGCACAGGGCTCAGGGCACCTCGTTGGCCGCGGTGTGGTCCAGGTCTAGTGGGATCCAGTTGGGGAGCAATTCGGAACCTGAAGGAATGCTCTGGCGGCTGGGAAACCCTCCACTTCTGGTGGAATCCTAATGGGGAGCAATTCGCTTCAGCGTCGTTGTAAATTAGCTTGACGACAGACGCAACCATACGTAGTTGTGAATACCGCAATTGTGGATACATTCCTCGGTGGCGCCCCCGGGCCACGAAACGAGTGAGGGGTTTGCCGAAATGGGGGGGGGGTGAAACCGCATGCGGGCGCAGCCACTGGGGCGTTCGGTGGAGCTCCCTATGGGGCCACGAAACGTGTGAGGGGTGTGCGAGAATGAGGGGTGGAACCGCATGTGAGCGCAGCCACTGGGGCGCTCGGTGGAGCTCCCTATGGAGCCACGAAGCGTGTGAGGGGTGTGCCAAAATGGGGGGTGGAACCGCATGCGGGCGCAGCCGCTGGGGCCTTCGGTGGGGCTCCCGATGGGGCCACGAAACGTGTGAGGGGTATGCCAGAATGGGGGGTGGAACCGCATGCGGGCGCAGCCACTGGGGCCTTCGGTGGAGCTCCCTATGGGGCCACGAAACGTGTGAGGGGTGTGCCAGAATGGGGGGTGGAACCGCATGCGGGCGCAGCCACTGGGGCCTTCGGTGGAGCTCCCTATGGGGCCACGAAACGTGTGAGGGGTGTGCCAGAATGGGGGGTGGAACCGCATGCGGGCGCAGCCACTGGGGCCTTCGGTGGAGCTCCCTATGGGGCCACGAAACGTGTGAGGGGTGTGCCAGAATGGGGGGTGGAACCGCATGCGGGCGCAGCCACTGGGGCCTTCGGTGGAGCTCCCTATGGGGCCACGAAACGTGTGAGGGGTGTGCCAGAATGGGGGAGTGGAACCGCATGCGGGCGCAGCCACTGGGGCCTTCGGTGGAGCTCCCTATGGGGCCACGAAACGTGTGAGGGGTGTGCCAGAATGGGGGGTGGAACCGCATGCGGGCGCAGCCACTGGGGCCTTCGGTGGAGCTCCCTATGGGGCCACGAAACGTGTGAGGGGTGTGCCAGAATGGGGGGTGGAACCGCATGCGGGCGCAGCCACTGGGGCCTTCGGTGGAGCTCCCTATGGGGCCACGAAACGTGTGAGGGGTGTGCCAGAATGGGGGTGGAACCGCATGCGGGCGCAACCACTGGGGCCTTCGGTGGAGCTCCCTATGGGGCCACGAAACGTGTGAGGGGTGTGCCAGAATGGGGGGTGGAACCGCATGCGGGCGCAGCCACTGGGGCCTTCGGTGGAGCTCCCTATGGGGCCACGAAACGTGTGAGGGGTGTGCCAGAATGGGGGGTGGAACCGCATGCGGGCGCAGCCACTGGGGCCTTCGGTGGAGCTCCCTATGGGGCCACGAAACGTGTGAGGGGTGTGCCAGAATGGGGGGTGGAACCGCATGCGGGCGCAGCCACTGGGGCCTTCGGTGGAGCTCCCTATGGGGCCACGAAACGTGTGAGGGGTGTGCCAGAATGGGGGGTGGAACCGCATGCGGGCGCAGCCACTGGGGCCTTCGGTGGAGCTCCCTATGGGGCCACGAAACGTGTGAGGGGTGTGCCAGAATGGGGGGTGGAACCGCATGCGGGCGCAGCCACTGGGGCCTTCGGTGGAGCTCCCTATGGGGCCACGAAACGTGTGAGGGGTGTGCCAGAATGGGTGTGGGAGGGGGAGGAGGGGGGAGGAAGGGGAGGAGGAGGAAGGAGGAGGAAGGAGGAACGCGGGGCGACGTCTCTTCAAAACGAGGACCCAACACCACAGGATGGTTGGGAAATATGATGTATATGCTGTTTACATGTTTAGCGCGCGTTCCAGAACCCGAGCCCGAACCCTTACACCCTTTACACCCTGTTTAAGCGGAACAAGAACCCCGGACAAGTCTAGTAGTGCAATCTGGGGTCCATGTGCCGTTTTTGGTGGCCCTTTGAGCCTGCTGGATTCTTCGGGAGTCTTCGAGAATATCAAGGATTCTGCATGATTCCCGCGGATTCTGCAGGAATCTTGAGGCTACTGAGGGTGCCTCAGGATTCTGGGTTCATCCGGATTCCTCGGGATTCCGCAGGGTCCAGGGCTTACGACCCTTAGTCCAGGACCTAGGGCTCATGGTTCGAGGCTCAGGGCCCAGGGCACAGAGCCCAGGGCCAAGAGCTCATGGCTCAGAAATCAGGGCCGAGGGCGAAGGGTTAAGAACTCGGGGCCCAGGGCTCAACTCTGGGGTCAGGGCTCAGGGCGCATGGCACGGGGCACAGGGCTCAGGGCACCTCGTTGGCCGCGGTGTGGTCCAGGTAACGGAAAGAGCGAGGTACGAATGATGACGTGCTGGTGTGGGCGAAGCCCTAAAGGGAGGGGTTCCAGAGGAGGGGGGTAGCGTGCGCATTTGCATGTTAATTGCCGTTTTCGGTTTTCCCTTGGGTTTTTGCATGTTTTTCGGGTTCCCCCCCAAGACGGCCCAAGAGCGCTCCAAGAGAGCCCAAGACCGCCCAAGACGGCCCAAGAGGCCCCCAAGAGGCCCCCAAGAGGCGCCCAAGGGGCGCCCCAAGAGGGCCCCAAGAGGCCGAAATCATTGATTTTCCATCGGAAACCGTATATTTTTAGCATATGCGCTTTGTCGGCTGTCACGGCGTTGACGACGGCCCAAGAGGCCCCCAAGACCGCCCCAAGACGGCCCAAGAGGCCCCCAAGAGGCCCCCAAAACGGCTCAAGAGGCGCCAAGACGGCCCAAGAGGCGCTCGAGACGGCCCAAGAGGGCCCCAAGACGGCCCCAAGAGGGGGACCACGAACCGAAAAGTCTAGCCTTTCGCCCCAAGACGCTCCCAGGAGGCCCCCAGAGCCCCCCAAGAAGCCCCAGGAGGCCCCCAAGAGGCGGTCCAAGAGGCCACTTGGAGACGAAAATCACTGATTTCCCATGGGGAAATGTACATTTTTAGCATACAAGGCTTTTCGGCTTTCACTGCGTTGAAGACGCTCCAAGAGGCCCCCAAGACCGCCCCAAGACTGCCCAAGAGGCTCCCAAGAGGCCCCCAAAACGGCCCATGAGGGCGCCAAGATGGCCCAAGAGGCGCCCAAGACGGCCCAAGAGGGCCCCAAGACGGCCCCAAGAGGGGGACCACGAACCGAAAAGTTTAGCCTTTCGCCCCGAAAAGCTCCCAGGAGGCCCCCAGAGCCCCCCAAGAAGCCCCAAGCGGCCCCCAAGAAGTTCCCAAGAGGCCTCCAAAAGGGCCCGACAAGGGCCCCAATAGGACTCACAAAAAGGCCCAGAGACGCCAAATAGAGAGCGATCGGTAACGCAAAAAGCTCTTCACACCAAGGCTCCCAAGAGCGAACGGTGACGTAAACAAGCTGATAAGACCAAGGCTCCCAGCAGAGAGCGGTGACGTAACAAGTTCCTGACACCAAGGCCCAGCCAAGGCTCAGGAACGGGCGGCAACGCAACAATCTCTGAACACCAAGGCTCCCAAAAGCGAGGGGTGACGTAACAAGCTCTCAACGCCAAGGTTCCCAGTACGAACGGTGGTGTGAGTAATTTCGGTTTCTGTTTCTGAAGCGCTCT
>CAUYUJ010017539.1:198250-213250 GCA_963575745.1 Prorocentrum cordatum | reverse complement strand
ATGGGTCAGTCCTCGGTCACTCCTGGCGGTTTGCTTGCTGCCTGGGGCCCTCCCTGGGGTGGAAGGTTTCATGTTCCAGTCCCTCTCGAAGTCCTCTTGGGGGCCTCCGGGGCCCCTCGTGGGGCCTCGGCGGCCCGCGTGGGTGGGTCTCGAGAGTCTTTGGGGCAGCGTTGTACCCTTTCCACGTCGCAGCGCGGCAGAGGCGATCCCCACGCGCGCTGCAGGAGCCCAGGGTGCGCTGCGTACTAACCTAGCGGCAGCAAGAGAGGGAGGGAGGCAGAGGGCGGCCGCGGAACGAATGTGGGGGAGGTGGGCACTCGCCGTCAAAGAGTTCCAGCAGGAGTGGCCAGGGCGGCCAGCCTGTGCTGGTGCGACCTGGCAGTGGGCGCGGAGCGGCAGCAGTTGTGGGCACACCCGCTCTCGGAAAAAAGGTGGGCCGGCCAGGGTGCCCCCCAGGAGACCGCCAGGGTGGTTGCTTGGGGCCACCGAATGCCCCGAGGCCCTTCTGTGGGGGATGTTGGAGTCGGTTTGGGCGGGCTTGGCTTCCGAGAGGCCCACGCGCCTTGCGCCAGAAACGCCCAAGATCAAGGGCATACAAAAACGCCCCTACCTTGGTTTACGAGGCGCTGTGCGCTGAAACTCCTGTGGGCTGACAGGGTAAACCCTGCGTGATGTGCCGCGTCCTGGCGGCTCTAGGCTTTGGGGGTTCCCAGGAGGTTTACAGACCACGCACTTGTAACCCAGGGTAGGGTCGCTTTTCCATCCCTCAACAAGACGGCACAGGAATTCTGGCAAGTTGGCGGCCCTGGCCCTGAGGAGTCCTCTCACAATTTCTGCCGAAGGCCTGATGATGCCACGGCCCAGGATGGCCCTGGCCAGGCACGATGTTGGCGAATACATTGCAAGGTTTTGAGCTGCGTGCGGGCAGCCCCCCCCCCCCCCCCCGGTAGTCCCAGCTGGCCTTGACAGGCCCCAGCTGGCCTTGACAGGCCCCACCAGAGGAGAGGAGGAGGAGGAGGAGAGGAGGAGGAGGAGGAGCCTGAGGAGGAGAGGAGGAGGGAGGAGGAGGAGGAGGAGGAGGAGGGAGAGGCGGAGGAGGAGCCCCCCCCCCCCCCCCGGTAGTCCCAACTGGCCTTGGCAGGCCCCACCGAGTAGTCTCAGCTGGTCTCCACAGGCCCCCCAAAAAATAGCCCCGGGCCGTCTCAATGCCTCCGCCTGGGGGCGCGGCGGGGCCGCCAGGGTGCCGCAGGGGGCGGTGCTTGGGGTGCGCAGACCGCCCTGGACTGCCAGGGGGCATGTTGAGGCCGGGTGGGCTTGTCTTTTTTATTTGTTTTTTGTTTCTCTCTCTCTCTCTCTTTTTTTTTTTTTTTCTCTCTCTCTCTCTCTCTCTCTCTCTCCCTCCCCCCCCCTCCCTCCCTCCCTCCCTCCCTCCCTCCCTCTCTCCCTCCCTCCTCCTCCCCCTCTCTCTCCCTCTCCCTCTGTCTCTGTCCATCATGTTCTCTCTCTCTCTCTGATTTTTGACTTCGACGGCCTCACCGCACCAGCCACTGGGGCGACTGCTCAACAACGACCGTGGGAGGGGGTCCTGCTGAGGCCAGCTGGGACTACCTGGGGGGGAGGGGGGCTGTCTGCGCGCAGCCCGAAGCCTTGCCCAGCAGCGTCTGGTGGGAGTCCTCTGCGCGGAGCGGCCCACGGCCGTGCCGCCGAGGCGCGCCGCTTGGCGCGCGGGGTTCTGCTGCCGCCGCTGCAGCGTTCCAGCGGGGGGGGGGTCGGCTGGCGGCGCTCCCGGAGGGCGACCTGCGCGGTGCAGACTCGCAGGGGCCCCGAGCGGCCTTGCTGCGCGGTGCTACGATGAAGTCGGGCGCGTCCCTCTACATAGGGAAAATTCATAAATAGCTGAAAAATAGTCTGGGGACGATTTGCTCATGATGTTTTGACTATGTTGGTGCTTGTTGTCGTATTTTCAAGTTTTCCTCCTCCAAAACCCGCCTGCAGGGGGACATGCCCGATCTACTGCTACAAGTCGCACGCCCATCAGAACTCTGAAGAAAAAGCGCCAACTTTCGTGCTCTCCAGATTCCATCCAAGAGAAGCAATCATGTGGACCGGGCCCTGGGCGTTTTCTTTGAGCCTCTTTTTGCGCAGAATATTCCCTAACATTTGGATCTGGACTACTGGTCAAGAAGCAGCTCCGAGTGACGTCCGTTTCCTCAGGCTAAAAGTATCGCAGCTCTGAGCAGGGGTTGAGGGCACACGGCGCCCGGGCATCCAGCGCACCGAGCAAAAGCTCAAGGCGGAGGTGTGTCTGTCTTGTTTTCGAGGTTGAGGGGGGGCGAACGGTCCTCATGTTAGATGACCCTAAGCTCGGAAAAAGTATGAGGCCCATGTATTTACAAAGTTCAAGTGCAACGTTGCTGCAATCAGGAAGTTTGGGAGCAGTTCAGAAAAGTTCGGCGGCGAAAACAAGTTCGGAAAAAAGTTTGGCGGCGAGAGACAAGTTCGGAAAAATGTTCAGGTAGCGCTTGGCGGCGATGGAACAGTTAGAAAAAACAACTCAACAGTTCGAACAAGTTACAAAGAAGGTCGAACCAAGTTCAAAAGTCCCAAAGAAGTTCAAACAACATGTAAACAAATCCGAAAACAAGGTTTAAAGTTCAACCGGTTCAGGAAAGTTTGGGTGCAGTTTGGGAAAAGTCGTCGTTGTGCCAGGGGGCCGTCTTAAACTAATTTCGAAGTTTGGATTCTTGGGGGTTTCGACCTCGAACTTTTGATTTTCTCTCTGCCCGAACCCAGACCCGAATTTTAATCCTCTCTCCGGGAAGACCATTTCTCCCTCCATCAGCCGGTTGCAGCCCTCGCCGGGCCCCAAGGCCGTCAAAACTCTGCTCGCGAGGAAAACAACTGCCCTGGGGGAAGGGTGTACTTCTCGCGGCCCCGTGTGGAGATCGCAAGACGTTTGATGTCTTGGTATGGTGTCGCGGTCCCAGGAAACGAGCGCATCCTGTTCCCGTCCTGCGTCACCCTTCGACTTGCCCGCTCGCAGCTCTGATCCGCCCCCGTGCTTCCTTCTCACTCCTTTCCTCCCGTGGCCTCGCCGTTCTGTCGGCGCTTTTCCCGCGCTGCCTAACCGTAGGGCCATCTCTCCGGGCGCGGTGCCGAGGAGCCTGGGTCGCGCTCGCCCCCCCCCCACCCCTACGAGCGAAAGCCCCGCTTTTGCATGGCGCACGCGAGGGGCTTTTTGGCGTGAGTGGAATGGCAGCACTTGCACGGCCCAGATTCGTGCTCCTTAGGAGCGCAGACGTGGTCCTCCTCTCTCCTCCCCTTCCTTCTTTTCCACCTCCTCCTTCCTCCTCCTCCTCGTCCTCCTCCTCCTCCCTCATCTCGCCCACTTCTCCCCAATTCCTCCTCGTTTCTTTCGCCGCCTCCTCATGCTCCGCTCACCGATGTGGGGGATAGCAGGAATGGGAGATGACGTCTTTCGGGAAACGATTGCCATTCTGAACTCCGATGATCCTCCCCTGATTCCTTCCTCCTCCGTCCCCCATCTCCATCTCCCCTCCGTCCAAAGTCCGCTCAAAACTGGTCCTCGGACCCCTCGTGGAGTCCGATGGCACGAGGACTGTCCAGGAGGCCCAATCAGCGAAGGAAACCTCACACTCCTAAGCCGACGTAGAGGTGAAAAGACAAAACCCAAATAACACTTCTGGAGTCCTGAGGTCGGACCTCCTGGAGGTCGAGCCCCTCACTCCACGCTCCTCCCCTTCATGCTGCATCCTCCAGCCACCTGCCTCGTCCCAGTCATTCCGTCCTTCCTCCCCCATCAGGCCTGATCGTCCTCCTGCTCTTTCTCTCCCCAGTCATCTTTCCTACCCGTGCTCCCGTGCTGCCTGAGACTTGCATTATATTGGCGTTATGCCTCACAGGTTTTACAGGCATGGTTCGCTGGTTATCGTCCTATTCTCGCAGTTGCCCGAGGTGTCTTGCACAGGCGGCATGGTCTGGGAGATCGGTCGTCCGTTGCTCGTCACAGATGTTTGACCGTGCCTAGCTCAGACACAAAAAGTCCTTACCGTCCTGGATATACCTCCTTTTCCCATCCTCCCTGGTCCTTCCCATGCTGTTCGCTTCGCCTTCTCCTCCCCATCTTCCTTCACCTCCTCCATCTCCTACGGTAGGTTCATGCGGTGATGGCACGCTGGCGACGGCGGCGGAGGCGTTCAAGGTTGAACTCCGCATGATAGAACGACGCAGAAGCACTGACGAGTACGGTAACGCCAAAGGACCCGATTGAATTCAACCTTGAACGATCGGGGCAGGGATCGATTCAGGGTTGAACGATCGACGCTGGGTCAAACACCTTGGCGCGCGCCGACGCCGCACGAACCTACCGCATCCTGTTTGATTCCCGAATCAGGGCTTGCATTGAAGGGGTCCTAGCGGAAATTGAAAGAGTTGGCGAAAGTGTCCCGCCGATTTTGATGGCCGGCTGGGTTCCTGGGTTCCCGGTTCCGGGTTCCCGGGTTCTCAGCCATTGGTTCCAGCCCAATCTCGGTGGGCTCCGGATTCCCGGGTTCCCGGTCGATCTCCTTATCGATACTTTCATCGATCCCACGAAACCATCCATTGATTGGGGTCTTCCTTTGGTGTAGTGGCCGCGGCGCTGCCCAAGAGGGGCCGATGCTGGTGGTCGCAGGCAGGGGAGCCGTCGTCACTCGGGAGGGTCTTCCTGCGCCTCGTCGGCCCGGGTGTGCTCCTCGTGCCGCATCCCTCCCTCCTCTCCGTCTCCAGCACGTCGGTGCTGCGTTCTCTCCTCCTCCTCCTCCTTCGCCCTGTAGGATCTCACCTAGGATCTAGGATCTCATCTAGGATCTGGGATCTATGATCTTTCATCCCTGCGAATCTCTTCTAGGACCTCCCATCCCATAATCCTCATCCCCTTGCCCATCGTTCTCGCGTCGTACCTGCACCAGTTGTGCCCTCTCATCCATCATCTCCCTATCCCCGATTCGGCTCCCCATCTTCCAGTGCATCTGCCTTCCTTCTACCGCCTCCTTTTCCCCCCCTCTGCGTGTTGCTGGCCGCGTCGCGGTCCCCTGGAGGAGCCGAGGCGGGATGTCTCGCAGAGGGGGGGGGGCCTTATGCTGGGGTTCCAAGGGATGTGTGCGTGTGTGTGTGTGTGTGTGTGCGTGCGTGCGTGCGTGCGTGCGTGTGTGTGTGTGTGTGTGTGTGTGTGAGTGTGTGTGTGTGTGCGTGTTTGCGTGTGTGTGTGTATGTGTGCGTGCGTGCGTGCGTGCGTGTGTGTGTGTGTGTGTGTGTGTGTGCGTGTATGTGCGCGTGTGTGTGTGTGTGTCTGTAAGTGTCAGTGTAAGTGTAATTGTAAGTGTAAGTGTAAGCGTAAGTGTACGTGTAAGTGTAAGTGTAAGTGTACGAGTGTGTGTGTGTGTGTGTAAGTGTAAGTGTGTGTGTGTGTGTTTTTGTTGCTCGTCCGTCAAAAAACGCCGAGCGCCTGGCCAACGCGCGGCTACAGCACGTCGTCCGCGGCCAGGAGCGCACACTTGGCCCGTAGCACAAGGATGTGCGATAAGGGTGCAAGGGCCTTGGGCGCCCATTCCCAAGCTTTTCGAGCGGAGCGGGAAAGAGGGGACGGGCGGGAAGGGTTTCCCTACTCCCGTGGAGCTCTCGAAAGCTGCTACCTCCTCCCGTGGAGGGTGGGACGTCCGGGGAAGAAAGTATGCGGAGCGGGGAAAGGGGCGGGCGGGGGGGGGGGGTATCTCGAGTATCCCAGCATCCCGCCGTCTCATCGGCCGATGGGTTTTGGTGTCCCCCCCACGACGCCCGCGAAGGCCTCCGAAGGGGGCACAAGAGATCTCGAAACCGAGACATGTTTTGCCGCACGTTGATCCTGCCCCCGCCACGGAGGACCACAGGAGGTCCCTGGGAGCCTACCACCCGGAAAGGACCCCGCAGCAAGCAAGCGACAGCCGAAGACGTCACGAACACCTTGGTCCTCGGGAGTCGAAGGCGCAGCTCTGCATCTGGATCCCCCCCCGCCCTGTCGATCACAGGCGCAGGAGAACTCCTACCTCAAGGGCCTCGACCTGGGCGGGCAGCTCGCGCCGGAGCGGGAGAAGTCGAATACGAACACAAGCGCCATAAGCGTAAACTTGTGGCGCTCCGCGCGGCTTTCTTGGATCCGCGCTGGGCCCCCCCCCGGCGGCGCCTCTGGCCCCGCCCCTGGCGCGCGGAGCGCGCCAGGGATGGGGTCCAGCGCAGATCCAAGAAATCCGCGCGGAACTCCAACAGTTCATGTTTATGCTGTCTTTTGTTTGTGACTCTAAGACAGGGGGGGGTCGCGGCCAGGGCAGGCCGTGGGCATGAGGCGAGGAGGAGGAAAGTCAGGGGGGGAAAAGAAACGCACAGACACAATTCACAGTCGGTCCCCAGGAACATATATGGGAAACCATGGGAAGTGTGGTGGGGGGGGGGGCGGGGGGGGAAAGTCCAGAAACCAGAGGGGAAAATAGATTGGGGATCCTGGGATAAGGGCGTGTTTCGTTGTGTGTGTGTGCCCCTGAGCCCCTTCAGAGAGGGAGGCTCGAGGTGGTCTGTGCCCCAGGGCGCGTGCGGGGCGCGTGCCGCCCACAGGGGAGGAGGCCGCTCTCCTGAAGTCGGGACTGTCCCTCTGCAGGAGCAGTATCCGGAAGTAGTCAGACAATAGTCGGGGGACGATGGTTCTATTTTTGACTATCTTTGAGTATTGCTTATTTGGGTATCCGTATTTGTCTGTTATGTTTGACCATCTTTGATTGCGGTTCTTCTATTATGTTTTGAACATCCTTTATTGTTCGTCCAAAATCCGCCTGTAGGAGGACATGCCCGACCTAACACAGGGGGAAGGCCGCTCTTCTCGCCGATCGACCTCGGGGCTAGGCGTGCCTCCGGGCACGCACTGGGCCGGAGGAGGAGGGCCGATGTGTGTGGCTCTCGGCTTGTCGTGTTTGGGGGGCTTCGCTTGGCGGGAAGCAGGAGGAGGAGGAGGAGGAGGAGGAGGAGGAGTTTGGTGGAGGAGTTGGGAGGAGGAGGAGGAGGAGAAGAGGCTCAGAGGGAGGAGGAGGACGAGGAGGAGGAGGACGAGGACGAGAAGGAGGAGGAGGAGGAGGACGAGGAGGAGGAGGAGGAGGATCTGGGAAGACGAGGAGGAGGAGTTAGGAGGAGGAGGAGGTGTTCGGAAGAGGAGGAGTTGGCGGCGAGTAGGAGGAGGAGGAGGAGGAGGAGGAGGAGGACGAGGACGAGGAGGAGGAGGAGGAGGAGGAGGAGGAGGAGTCTCTGGAGTCCCTGCCTGATCGCGTAGCGATATGATGCAATCCTCCTGCACCTACTGGAGGTGTTTGCTTCTCTGGGCTTGCTCAGCTCTTCTGAGGACCTTAAGCCAGAGACCCGACTTGATACGTCGTAAATACTCGCGCCCAGTGACCGAGGGAATTTGACAAGCTGCTGCGAGCTTCCCGATTTGCTGAGAGACGAAACTCCCGCAATGGGAGCAGAACCAAATCCCCAGCCCAGCGTGGAACCTCGGATGATGGGTTTAATGAATCCACCCCCCTGCTGCATGAACCTGCCTACCCAGGGGGGGTCTCATGTAAGTGCCATCTACATGTTCGCGGTGAAAACATTCTGATTTGAACCATTCTACACGGGTGCTAGCCGGTGCGAAACCTTTACAGTTGAGACATTTCCTGCCTGTGTCGTCTAGCTGGTGGGGGTCCCAAAAGCGGCACACAGGGAGGGAGCAGGAGGACGGACAGGTTGGGCTCTGGCTCTCCTAGGCGGTCGGCTTCCTACTGGGACGTTCTGACATTGGGCCTTCTCGAGCTCGAGGGCTTCAAGATTGGATCTCAGAAGTCTCATGCGGACGAGGTAGGCGTCATTTTCGATAATCTGGATCCTCTGACGAATGTGCTTTTCAACACGATGGTTCTCTGCGGCAACGTGGGCAAACTCGTCGGCGACAGCATTGCCGTAGGAGAAAGCTTCATTGGTGCGGCCGAGGGCGACGACTTCGCCCGTTGCGTGCGAGTTGGTGAAAAGAACAACTAAATCTCCTGATCGCCGAGCCTGCTCGACTCCGACCTGGTGCCAGAGGTCGGCGTCTGGTCCAGTAGGCGAGTTGGGACGTCCATTGTAGAAATTCAATTAGAATCCTCTGCAATCTGTGATGTGCACGACGTCATGGTCGGAAACCTGGAGGGCGAGGAGCATGGCCAGCAGCTCGCCGCGGACCACCGTCTGCCTGTCGCCCGGCAGGGGCCCCCAACATCGCCATCTCCAGGTGCATGTCGTTGATGCTGAGGCTGTGGAAAGCGGCGATGCTGACGCCCACGCGCTTCAGCGCTGGATGGGCTGTGTCTGCCCCTCCGCTGGCGTCGCCAAAAGATACACGACTGGATTGGTGCGCTTCGCTTCGGAGCGCTGTGAGGCGTAGGCCTCGACGCCGTGGGCGGTCCAGTGGTAGGTCGCTGCTGGTGGCGGGACCTGTTTCCAGGCTCGGGGTCGGGGGACCAGGCCGCGCGTCCAGTAGCATTCGTGCATGTCCTGTTGTGCGGTCGCCTCCCCTATCATGCGTTCCGTGGCGTCGTACACGGGGCACTGCTGGTGGGCGGTGCACTTCCAGGTCCGATGGGATGGTTTTTTTGTTTCTAGCTTGCTGCGTGGGCACATGCCGTCGGTGATGCCGTTCGTCTGCTCCAACACTCGGGTTTTCGGCCACGTGGCCCCCGCTGCGAAGATGAGCATCAATGTGGACAGCCGTCGCCCGTGTTTCATCTTGGCTAGATACAGCAGCAGCTTGCGGTATGACCTGTGGTCGATCCCGTGCTCCATACCAGATCCCCGGTAGTGGTGGCTCGCCTGGGCCCACAGTTTGGTTTGTACATTGCGGTCGATGTCCTGCAGCAGCGCATCTGGGATGTCCACGTGTGGGTTTCCTGTGAGTTGCTGGCGGTCGAACTCCCAGGTGTCCTGGCCGTTGGCTCCGGTTTTTGCCCGTGGGAGTGTCCACTCGTGTGGTCGTGTCGGTGTCCACCCCAGGTCGTGGAGGTAGATGATGATGGCAGACAGCGGCCCCTTGATGTGCCGAACGCGCTGCCCGCAAGGTAATGACTGAAAATGCTGGAGAACTGAGTCCCGTGTGTGATGTATGGCCTTCTCCATCGGCCCCGCCTGGATCCATGTCGTGTGCCATTGCTGGATGGCTCCGCGTGGAAACTTACGGGCGGGGTCAGAGGAGGCGGCCTTGAGGTCGAGTAGGGTTGCGAGACACCGTCCTTGGAGCCGTGGGCCGAGCGAGTCTCCAAGACGTCTCCGAAGGAGGGTCAGCTGTGTGCCGAACGCTCCGTGGAGTTGGTGCCCGTAATTGCCTGCAGCTTGTGCCCCTTGAAGGGCCAGCCTGCCCGTGACGTGGTACCGTCGGGAGGCGCGGGTGAGGCGCGCGATCTTCTTGTGCTGCAGCCCGTGTTTGGTGTGCCTCTACGTCCTGGTGCCTCGTGCTGCTCGTACTCCTGCGCCGAGGTCCGTGCCGAGGTACGCTGCCTGCGCCTTCGGCAAGACCTTGAAACCATGACGGGCCAGCCCTCTTGCGATGTACCTCGAGTCGTCCATGTTGGAGCACAGCACGATACTCTTCTTGGCGATGGTGAGCCCCCGTTCGCGAATTGCACGGCATGTGTCCAGCAGGCATTTGAGGAGGTCGCGCTTGATGGCCTGGTGCGAACCCTGCATGCGCTGAGACAGGCCGTCCACCCACATGCGGTGGGGGCATCTCTTGAGTAACTCGTCGTACCGCCTTGTAGGTGATGACCTTGGCGAACCGTGTCTCTGATCTGAGTCCTTGGACTATCGAGCGTGTCGGCTGAAATGGCAGCGTGTAGCTGCCGCTCTGGGTGAGGACCCTGGGAGCGATGCACTGGGGGTGCTCCGGGCCCAGGACTTCCGCGGGGAAGTCCAGCTCGAGGGCTTCTGCTCCCAGGTCGCACCAGCTGATGGAATCGTAAAACTGTGAGATATCGAAAAGGCCGTGCCCCTGTGGTGCACGTACGTAGGCGGTGAGCTCCTCCTGCAGGGCCCGCTCATAGGCCTCTCTCAAGGCGGAGTTGCCTCAGGCCGCTGCGTCCCACGGGGCGCGGCAGTCCTGGTTCCATGTGCGTACGGCATCCTCGCGGCACATGGGCCACAAGCGTGCGATCCCGGGGAGAAGTCCGATGATGCGGTCGCAGTTGTCTTTCTTTGCGCGCATGACCCCGATCATCATCAGGAGTTGGTGCGGCCACATCTGCAGCTGCTCCATGATGTTGAACAGGCACGCGAGCTCCTCAAGCGCCTCCTGTGGCAGGCGCAGCAGGTCCAGCGGGCTGAGGCGGTCAGCGCCAAAGCTCGTGCGCGCTCGCTGCCGTCTGAGGGCGTGGCGCACGTCGTCTCCTGACAGAGGTGGGAGACCCTGAGCTTGAATCTTATCCATGATCTGTTGGAACAGGTCGGGAAGCCCTCCTAGAGCCTGTCCTGGAGGAGCCCATAGTTGATGCCAGCTGGTAACTTTGTCGTCTAGCAGGTCCATGGGATGCACGAGCGTGCGATGACCTGCCTGGGTCGACTCGGCTGGTCGGGGTGGCGGCTTGAGCGAGCGATGTAGCGCGCTCAAGGCTGGGGCGGTAATAGCCCACTCACGGAATTCAAAAAGAGACTTGCTGACTGCCCGCCGCTGCGCGCGTCGGGCGAGAAGCCCAGCCGCACCTGCGTAGTCAACCAGCTCCTCGACGGGGGTGGTGCGAACGTTGCGGAGTAGCTCCAGCCAATTCGCCCATGGAGTGTCGTCCTCTGCCCTGATGATAGCGCCCGCTCCTGCGGGTGCCTCCTGAAGTAGGCGGTCCACTGCCTCATGTGGCTGCTGGAGCTGGCGTTGACCGTTGCCGCGGGCTCGATGGCGGTAGATGCGCTGCAGCGTGGTGTGCAGCCGTGTCCACCATGAGCTGCTCGAATCGCTGAGTGCAGTGGCCCGTTTGGTCTGGGCCTCCCGCGCCGTCACGACGCGAAACCCGGGGCCCACAGCTCGTGGGCGCCCGGAGGAGGTCCTGCTGGTGGTGGCTGCCAATGGTGGCCTCCACCGTAGAAATCCACGCGCCGCAAAGCTGTCCGAGGGTGTGCGCGGCATCAGGTATGAGGGAAAAGGCTACGGATTGGGCAACAGCAGCAGCAGGGCAGCAGCAGCCGGGGTTGAGCATCCCCGTTTGAGCACGATGCTCGGTCCAGGGGCCGCTCGGGATATCAAACGACGGCTGCTGTCTGGCTAGGGCGGAGGTCCCCTCCGCGGTCTGCTGGTGGCTGTCCGAGGTCAGGCTGGCACGCGTGGACTCCATCCCCTGGGCATTGACAGGTGTGTGGGGGGGTTCTCACGCTGGGCCGGATTAGGAGAGCTAGAGGGGCTGCTAGGAGGTCCGCGGGGCTCTGTTTTCCCGTCGCTCGCCGAAGCCTCGGCTGGCACGACTGCGGGCGCTGGGGTCGCTGCTGCAACGTCGGCAGCAGGCCTGAACACGGTCTCGTTGGCCCAAGGGTCCTCTTCCTCGGCTTCCGATTCGTAGCCTGGATAAGGTGGGTCCTCGTTTTCGCTTGACGAGTCCCTTGCATTCGTGGACTCGGCGTCGTCGGCCTCGCCCAATAGATTTCCAAAAACAGCTTAAAAAGTTCGGCCCCGAAGCTCCTGTCCCTTGGCGGCCTTATCAGCCCGTTGGGCATTGGCCAGGCTCGCTTTTGATCCAGGGGCGGGGGCTTGCATGGGCCGAATCGCGCTTGGGAGCCGACGGGGCAACTCCATAATTCGGGTTAGAAGCTGCTCCCCAGATGACACAACATGAATTGACAGAGCGATGTGCGGCCGCCACGGTACATCATGGACTTGGTTCACCTGCTGTACGTATGGCGGGGCGGCATGGCTGTGAACGAGGTAGTCCAGGTGGGAAGCCTTCTTGCCTCCGCCTGGGTCACAAGTGTATTCGACGCCAGTGCACTTAATAATGCCCCCGGCTTCTTTGAGGAAGCCCGAGGCCTGAAGACTCTGCGGCGGCATGTTCCAGTCTCCTACAAAGACCCATGGAAGCTGTAGGGCCCGAAGGAAGCTCCCCAGACGCCTGCACCTGACTAGATTGGCTTCTGCGAGGCCCATGCTGCAGATTCCGTAGAAGACTACTACGACTAAGGAATGCCCCTTGACATGCAAAACGCCGGGAACAAAACCGTCAAGGCCGTTGCTAGGCTTGGCCTTGAGCGCAGAAGATTGGACCCCCCCGTGGCAGATGTGCGCCTGAAGGTGCCTTCTAGCTAAAATCCACTCGCCACCTTCGTTGGCGTGTCCAGCAGACTGCGATTCGTCAACGGAATCATGTCGCACTGCAGGACTTGTCAACTTGGAAGGGCGAGCGGCGTTGTGAAACAATCGAATGTTGTGTCCTCGAGCTTTGCCTGACCACCTGCCCACATCAGCTGGTCCTACGTGCGTCTCTGCGAGGCCGAAACAGTCGCACGTGGTTTGCGCGAGGAGGTAATCGCACGCCTTGTCACCCATGCACTTGATGTTGCTGTAGAGGAAGGCGGAGGTCTTGATGGTGTCGGCCTTCTCGGGCAGCTCTGCCGCGGTCCCTGGTCAATGGGGTGCGGGGGCTGCGCCGCCACAGGCTGTCCCAGCTGTCCCAGCTGGCTGGCCCCCCGCGGCTGGCGGCGGCGGCGCTTCCGCAGCGCCCGCGATGCCCTTGCCCTTGGCCTCGGCAACCGTGGCCGCCTCCTGAGCTGCGAACTTGGCGGCGGAGATCAGCTTTGCCTCCTGCTGCACAGTAGCCTCCTGCTCCACCGCTGCCGTGGGGTCCGTGCTGGGAGCGGTGGGGGCGTCCGCCTGCGCCTGGCCGTCGGCCGCGCTGACGGTGGCAGCCCCTGCCGCGCCTGCCGCGGAAGCCCCCTGCTGCGCCGTCGCGCCGGTGTCGTCGGCGCCGTTGCGCTTCTTGGTGAGCCGCTCCTGCTGCTGCTTGCGCACCGCGCGGGCGCGCTTGATGAGCTCCTGCATCTGCGGTTCCTTCTTGTCGAACTGCTTCTTTAGGCTCTCCGGCGCCTGCCTGACGTTGGTGAGCTCCGTGCGCTCGGCCTCTTCCAGGCCCAGCTCCTCCGTCTCGGCGAAAAGCTGGGCGTCCCAGGTGATGGAGAACACGGCGCCAGCCTCGCCCTTGCCGTTTCGCGAGTCAACCTCGCCAACGCCCTCGGCTTGGGTTAATGCGGCGGCTGCCTTCTTCTGGGTGGCCTCTGCTCTCGCGAGGGCCGGTGCCGCCTCGGCCTCCTTGGCCTCCGCGGTGCGCAGAGTCTCTCTGAGTTTCAGCACGTTGGCGACGAGTTGGGTGCGCCTGTTCGCGGCAGCACGCCAGGCTCCGCCTGCTTTCTTCATGGCCTCCACAGTGGTGACTGCTGCGATGCCTGTGCCAGCTTCCTCCTCGGCCGTGATCCTCATGATCTGAGCTTGGAGGATGCCCCGCAGCTGCGGGTCGGTGGCATCTGCCAGTGCGGACTGCAGGTGGATGGTGATGGAGCTCTTCTTCTTGGCTCCCGCTGTCCTGGAGTTCGTTGCTGCTCCAGGGTCCTCCGAGGAAATGATCTCTGCATCGCCGAACTTCACGCGTCCAGGGGACCGTGACGGGGACCGTGAACGAGATCCTCGATGGAGCTTGATCCGCCTGTGGCACTTCGGGCAGCTGGGGCATGTTGGGTCCAGCTTGTCGTTGTACTCACATGTGCCGCAGCCGCGGCAGCGGGTCCATGCACGGGTGGGTGCCATGTCAGAATTCTATGTCCCACTTTTGGTTGACGTTCAGAGCGGGAGGGTATCCTGCTGCTGCAACGAAATTCCTCAAGCGCCTCGCGAAGGCACTGGGACGGCTCGGGCAGTGCAAAATGCGGCCTGAGCACAAATGGCTTGAGAGGAGGAGGAGGAGGAGGAGGAGGAGGAGGAGGAGGAAGAGGAGGAGTTGGCGGCGAGTAGGAGGAGGAGGACCAGGAGGCGATGGCGAAGGAAGAGGGGACGGAGGAGGAGGAGGAGGACCAGGAGGCGATGGCGAAGGAAGAGGGGACGGAGGAGGAGGAGGAGGAGGAGGAGGAGGAGGAGGCGGAGGATGGGGCGAGCAGGGGGACCGATGTTTTGTTAATGCTTTGACGGCGCGGGCAACGACAAGGCTTACTCGTCGTAGTCGGCCTCTTCGAGGGAGGGGGGGGCCCGCGCCATTCCCGAGGGCCGATGCACAAAATGCCACGCCGCGAGAAACATCGCGACCAGAACCCGAGCCGGCTCGACCCGCGATGGCCCCCGGGGGGCCCGACGCCTGGCCCACAGCGCCCGCCCTGCAAAAGGGAAGCGGCTCGCTTGGTTCTCGGGGCACGCATCCCAGGGGCTTCGGCTTGTCGCCTGACCGCTGCGGAGGCCCCCGGGGGCGTCCGCAGGGCTCATTTCGATTCCTCCGAGCCGACTCGATTCGATGTCCATGGATGGATGCCGATTCCCATTCGATTCGACAGCGGACGCCGATCTGGGCTTGGACTTCTTGCTGGAGGCACACGAGCCTGCCGATTCCCGCCGATTCGACTTCTCCCGGCTCGACTGCCGGGCTCCGCCGATCTGGTTCCTTGCGATCGCCGATGCGACTCATCGATTCGATTCTGGGCTCGCCTGCGTCCGCCCTCGGAATCGAATGCTTCTCAAGCGCCAGGCGACGTCCAGTAACGGTATCGCCCTCTGGCGGACTCGGGCCGAGCCCTGAAAGAGGCCTCCCCTTCGCGACTCGAGCGCGGCGCGCCCGACTTTCCCCCCTCGCGACTCGAGCGCGGCGCGCCAGAGGTTTCTTCCCTCGCGGTTCGCTCCCGGGGCGCGGCCCCAGGCACGAGCGCGGCGTCGACAAGATTTCGGGGCGGGGGTGTCTCGCA
>CAUYUJ010017539.1:150750-190750 GCA_963575745.1 Prorocentrum cordatum | reverse complement strand
TAGCCCTATAGCCCCATGGCCCCAGAGCCCCATAGTCCTATAGCCCTGCAGCCCTATGGCCCCATGACCCTAGAGCCCTATAGACCTGTAGCCCTATGGCCTACAGTCCTATAGTTCCATAGCCCCCTGGCCCCATACCCCCATCGCCATATAGGCCAATCAGCCCCGTAGCCCCACAGCACCAAAAAGACCTTGAGGGGAGCTTCTCTCTGGAAGAATGCCTTGGCTTCCCTCCAGAATCAGCCTGTAGGTGGGCATGCCTGACCTAGGAGTATAGCGGCATCGGTACCTTCTGGCTCCCCCCCCCAGGGCCAGCGCCTACGTCCCCGCGGCCGTCCCCGGGGTGGCGGGGGCACCGCGCACCTCCCAGGGGCAGGTGCGCCTGTCGGGCGCGCCCCGGAGAGGCACCCGTGGTTCAAAGGTGGGGTCCTGAGGACGAGGTGCCTCAAGCAAGGTAAGCCCCCCCTTGGATCCCTTCCTATCTCAGCGAGCGAAGAACGGTATAACATAAACTTTCCGCCGTCGGGGACACTTGCCCCTGGGCGGCTGGAAAGTTTATACCCCTACGGTGCCACCGTAAGGGGTATAAACTTTCCAGCCGCCCAGGGACAGGCGCCCCCGACGGCGAAACAGTTTATTTTACACCGTTCTTCGCCCGTTAATCAAGCAAAGTAAGCCCCCCCTTGGATCCCTTCCTGTCCCTAGGACGCCATCCCTCAGGAGCCCATCTCTGAACCACTCGGAGGCAGGCATGCTCCAGGAGGCGGGCCGTGCGCGGCACCCACGACGGTGATGATGCGCAACCTGCCCTACTGCTACACGCGCCAGATGCTGATCGACCTGCTGGACTCCAAGGGGTTCTCGGGCAGGTACGACTTCCTCTATCCAGCTGCGCCGCCGCACGGATCCGCCACCGCGTGGGGAGGGCCTGGGGCTGGAGGGGGCCTTCGGTGGGGAGGAGGCGTGGACTTAAGAGGGGGGGCCTTCGGGCGAGGAAAAGAGTATCATTTACGCCGCCATTGGGAGCCCGTCAGAGTGTTACTGGATGGTTTCTGTTCGAATGCTCATGGCTTCCCCACGGGGCCGTGCCATTGATAGTTGTTTTGTTCTCCCACAACGGTTCCCCCGCGACTCCTTTATTGGCCATCTTTGCTGTGCGGGATGCAAAGCACGCAGTGGCGTTGTCCAAGCTGTGAGCGCACGTGGGACTCGATGCGCCAGGGTGGGGGTCCTAGAATATCTTGTAGAGGGAATGGTTACCAGTAGCAAAAAATGTGGGGTGCCAGCACACACACACACACACCAACCGTTGCCAGCGCGATGGCGGACCTGCCCATCGACTTCGAGTCCGGGTACCACGTCGGCTATTCATTTGTGAATTTAATTGCCTCAGAGGATGCCGTTCGATTCATGGAGGTCTTCTCTGGGTTCAACGACTGGAAACCGAGACGTGACCACAGGATTTGTGCTGTTGGCTGGGCCGCGATACAGGGGTTCCTCGCGAACGTCGAGCGGTTCGAGACCAAGCAGTTAACGATGGACGGTCTTCCCGAGGAGTACAAGCCTGTGCTGTTCAGGGACGGCGAGCAGATCTCCTTCGAGCGCTTCTCCTCGACAAAGCTCGGCTCGGACGAAAGGGGGGATTAAGAGAAGGGGAGCGGGGCATGCGAAAACTGCTGCGTGCAGCTGGTTTCGGCCTCGTCGCTGGGCGCCGCTTTTGATGTATAAGTGCTCCTGGCGCAGAGAGGCGTCGGAGAAGATGGGTTCTTCCCCCCTTTTGCTATCCCCTCCTGTCGTCCGCTCCGAAAAGAAGGTATTAATGTCTTTGGAGGTTCGCCGGCAGTTGGAGCTTTCAGCGCCAGATATGCCAGATAGGCACGCCGCATAGACGATCCGCAGGAGCATCCGGCTTCTGCACACACGCTCCGATCGTCTTCTGAAGCTGAGCGTGTCTACAGCGTGGCATAGCATTTTCGTGACATTCATCGCTCCTCTTTTGCATTATCCGTATGACCATCAAAGATGGCGTGTTGTCATCGTCTCGTGCACGGCGCACTGTGACCTCAGCCCGCCGCTTCCCATGCATATGCATGCTATGAGAAAGCCGAATGCTGATTCGTGTTGGTCGATCCGCACGATGATCTCCCATTCGGTGACAGGGTTATATTGGGTTGGCTTCTGGGAGCATGGCCCATACACGGGAGGGTACAGTGGGTGGCTTGAATAAGGAACACTTATTTTTCAAAAGGGGCTCGGTCGTTCCTTAGGTTTGCATGCGTTATTTGAAGTTCCTTATGCGCTATTTGTTATTTATCGTCCCTTATGCGTTACCCCTTGGGGTACAAAAGGGGCTTCGTTCCTTATTTATCGTTCCTTAGGTCAGGCCGATGACTGTACACGGGAGGGTAATGCAGGCGTCTTGCTGACCTTCCTGCAGTCCTCCTCCTCCTCCTCGTCTATCTGACCCCCCCTATCGCATGGATGGGGCGCTCCCGGGTCGTCTTCTGTGGGCGCGGGTGCCAGGTACGAGACTGCAGAAGCACGGGCTCTGAGAAAAAGGGTGGCCGCCTCGATTTCTCGGAGACCATGGCAGTCTGGGCCTCCTCCTCCAGGGCTCAGAAAGGAAGAGCCTCGCTCATAGATGAGGCTTGGTCGCCGTGACACGATGGGAAGATGCTGGAACTGGAGGGAAAGAGGAACATGCGTGCAGTATGGATCAAGATTGGGAACCGTGGAGCTTGCGTCGGTTCACGTGTGCCTCCCCGGGCCCCTGATAGTGACTTCTCCCCACCACCCCGTGGCTCGAGCCGCGGCGCGGGAGCCCCCGTGCGCCCGACCGACGGCCCGCTCAGCTCCTCGCCGCCGCGCCCTCTGGCAGGCCCTGAGATCCGACGTAGCGAAACATGTACGGGCAATGTCTACATCCACATCCAGAGCGTCTTGGAGTCTCGGGCTCTCTTCCCCCAAAACATGAGGCGCACTGGATATGGATTGAAGTCTGACCCGAAATGGCCAGATTTTATCCACATCCAGTGCGGTTCGGCCTTGCGGCGCCCCTTCCAAGAAAGTCCACGACGCACCGGATATGGATATAAGCATTGCCCGCAAAATTGTAGTAACATCGTCCAAATCCGCGCCAGGAGCCCCGGACCCCATCTTCCTGCATCTCTTTTCGAGCCCGAGATCGATCTGCGAGGGCCCCCTGGCCCGACACGAAGCGAAGACGCCCGGCTCGAAAAGAATGGAGTCGCCAGGATCTCAGGGAGGCCGATCGATCTGTGTGGGCCCCTGGGCCCGAAGCGAGGCGAAGACGCCCTGGCTCGAAACGAATGGAGCCGCCGGGATCTCAGGGGGAGGTCTTGGCCGCCGGCCCACCCGAGACTTGCAGAGACCGCTATGGCTGGTGTTCTCGAGGGCTTTCGGCCGTGGGGGCCGATTGCGTAGGGGGCCACATGCGAACCCTACCCCTACCCCCTACGATTTCCGAGGGGGAGGGTGGGGTTCACTTCGCTCGGGAGCTCCTGAGCGAAGTGAACCCCACCCTCCCCCTCAGAAATCGTAGGGGGTAGGGGTAGGGTTCGCATGTGGCCCCCTATTGCGGGCCCCGAGGCGGCCCAGAGGCGGCGTTGGGTGAACACACCGATTCCGGGAGATGTGCGGCCTGATTGCGAACCTTGCACCGGACCCCCCCGCTGGGGCTCATGTGGCTGCAGACGTGCTTCGGGTTCTGAATATCCCAGCCGCCGTCTCAGGAATCTGACCCTGCTCGGAGGCCGCGTGGGGGGGGCAGCGAGCGCTGCAGAAAAGGGGGCTTTGGGGCCCCTGAGGGGCCTCCTCGGGGCACAAAAGGGGGCCTCGGAGCTCGAGAAGTGCACCTTTCTCCCCCACCATCGTTCTCCCATGCCTCCTCATCCTCCTCCTCTTCCTCCTCCTCCGCCTCTGATTATTCTCCGATCCTCCGATCCCCCCATATAGCGTAACTATGAGCAACGGGTCCCTCCATCCGTCTCTCCGGCCCCGTCACACCATCGGCTTTCTTTGCGCGTTGGTCGAGCGGCTCCACCTAGCGGCCCCCCCGCTCCCTACTCTGAGGCTGCTGCCTCCTTGCTGTCTAGTCAGCATTCGACTCGGATGCTGTTCTTCAGCTGTTCCGTGTTCCCTCGCCCCCCAAACATCCCCCTCACACACTCCCTCATGCCCTTAGCATATCCTGTGGCGCACCCCGATCGGATTCTGAGGGACCCAGCCGCGACGACGAGGCCGTTCCAGGAGGACCACGAATGACGACATCATTCCCAACCTTCATCCTGCATCCTCCATCACCTCCTCTTCCTTCTTCCGTTTAGTTTTGCGCGGCGTATTTACCCACCGCGCTCGGAGAAGCGTGTTTGTTGTTCAGCCGCACTGCACAGTGGCACGTCGGTGGCGTTGTATGGTTGCCGCGATACCGTTGGGTTCCTTAGCTGCCTGGATACGCCCGCTGTGAGACGCAGCGCGTGCCGTGCTTAAGACGTCCGTGTCCATACGCTGCGTGTTGGCTCAGCGTACTGGCTCCGGTTTTGGGCGAACGTATCGCGTCAGACCTACGTGTTCAGTCTACGCGCTGAGCTCCGTGTGACTACGCCACGTGTCGCGTGCTGCGTAACGGGGCAGTTCAGCTGGGCTCCTGTTCGGGGATCTCAGGCCTCAGAGCCCAGAGCCCCGCTCGCCAGTCGAGGCGGGGTGCCGTGACCTCGGCGTGCTCTCTCGTGCTCGTCCTCTTGTCTCCAGCGGCCCCCGCGTGATTCCGGAAGTGTCCCGATGGCTGTTTGGTTAGGAAACAGGCGCAAAACACAAGTGCTTCTGAAGGCCACTGGCTGGAGGGCCGCAAGGAGTATCAAACACGGTCCGCCCATCGGTCCTCGTTCTGATCCTCCTCCTCCTCGTCCTCTTCCCGAAGTCCTTCTCAGGGCAGCGTGTCCTCGGGATCGACCTGCTTCTCTCGGCCGGAGCTGTGGCCCTGGGGAAACCCAGAGAGTGGAAGGACAATGGGGAGGAGGAGTGAGACAGGTTGTGGAGGAGTAGGAGGATGGAGGGAGGAGGCAGAGGAGGCGGAGGACGCAGGAGCAAGCCCCTTGAAGCACGGAGGGGGTGAGAGGTGAGTGAGGAAGGGTGGCGGGAGGAAGACGACACCAATACTTAGTACTAGGGACGCTGTTCGCAGGCCCCTAAAGAGGGAGCCGCACCATGGGTCGCGGCGCACACGTCCACGTGAATGAAGGCCGTTCGGTCATTTCGGTGCTGACGCGCCGCACGCGCCTCCGGCTCCAGTGCTTGTTTACTTGAGGGCCACGCCCAGGCCTGCCGCTGCCTCAAGCGCCCGTTTGCTCTTTTGCACGCCTTCGCCATGCCAACAGAAACCACAACCCTCCAGGACGTCATACAGGAGGGGATGAGGGAGGAGGGCTGCAATTTTTCACAGAGGTCGTTCTCGTGTTTTCAAGCCCCGGAACCCTCACAGATCGCTCCAGCTAAGGAAGTGCTGCAGATAGGTGAAGTCTATTGCCTAGTCGCGATTACCTGCGACGTTGCAATTCTTCGTGACGTTGGATTTCGGGGAGGGTAATTCGGAAGGTGCGGAGGGAGGGAGGGGGGAGAGACTTCCTCACCTCACACGCTTGCCCTGGTGCCCATCCGGCTCACAGATGGACGCGTACAATGGCGGAGGGCGGGGGAGAGATGGAAGTGGGAGAAGGACCATAGAGGAGGGAGGATGAGGGAGGGATGGGAGGGATAGGAGTGAGGAGGAGGGCACGGCGAGTTGTCAGAAATGCACTCTTGCAGACCTTAGTCAACTTCTCTTGCCGCTGTCGCCGCGAAATGCCGCCATTCTGCGGCAGGGCCACTCGCGTGCTTGCCCGTTGACTCTTTTGTACTTTTTTTCTCTCCGTCGAGGACGACTACAATTAAGTCGGGCCTGTCCCTCTACAGGAGGAGTATTCAAAAACGGTGAAAAAATTGTACGGGGACGATTGTTTGCACAGTTTGGAGTATGTTCTGAGTATTTGTTTGACTGTTGTTTTTCCCGCCAACAATTCCCCCGTAGGCGGACAGGCCCGACCTAAGACTACAATCGCACAGAGCCACTCAACGACGCAGCAACCCGGAGGTAATCACAACGCACGCCGATTTCCACACCAAAGCAAGTGCCAACCAGCGACGAGCACCCTGACCAGGACAGGACAGGACCCATCTTTCCTCCCCCAGCTCTCCACCTTTTACAACTTGTCCAATGTCCCACGGAGCGCTGTACAGCACATGCCAGTGACCACGGTCGTATCTACGCTGTCTTCGCCAAAATGGCCCGGGCCCGTGATTGTTCCAGTGGTAGCTCGCTCGCTGTACTTATAAGTTGTGCAGAATTTGCCGCCATCATCGCCCTTCTGTAGCCGTTGGATCACGATGCCCACGGTTGGCGACATGGTGAATGCCAGGAAAACAGCGCCATCGTGTTCGCCCTCACCTCCAGAATCATGCCACGACTCGTCGTCGTCATCACCACCTCAATTTTCGTCGCCGTCATCGCTGGTTCAAATCAGTTGGACGTCGTCACCTTGTCCGCGAGTGGCAGCTCCCCATGTCTGGATTGAAATTGATGATCACTTGTTTGTTTTGGTGTTTGGTGTCAAGTCAAAGAGTCGGATCCGACCTACGATGGGCTGTTCCGAATCCCAGACATGCGACGTCCATATTGTTTCAATACGGGGTCCCTGGAAGTCCCCACCCTTTCCCCGGGACCTGCTTTTCATCCTGAGCCGTTTTTGAAGGGCCCCGAGGCCCGGCGAGGGCCCCCCGAGGCCGTGAGTAGCCCCGCACCTCCCGTTCTGTGTGTGTGTTTTTGCTGGAAAACAACCCACGCGGTGAGGTCTGGAATCTGCACCTTAGGAGACTGCCAGCTCGAGCCGGACTCTCGCGCGCGTGGGGGCAGCGTGCCCAAACCTTCCCCGCCGACGGCCGGCGATCGCCACCCGTGGGGAGGGCGACCGCCCGCGCTTAGTGGGCCCTGGAAACGGCAGGGCCGTCTTTTTCACCGGTTCCGAAAAAGTGCCCCTTGAAAATGGAAACGGCACAAAAACGGCGACCGGAAACGGCCGCATGAGCGGCTCCAGGATTGGGACCGGAGCGGGATAACCCGCCAAAGAACGGCGACGGAGCCGGGAAAAAGACGGCGTCGGAACCAGCAAAGACACGGCGAAGCGGAACCGGTAACACAAACGGCCCTGTCGTTTCCAGGGCCCATTGAGCGCACGCGGGCCGTGCGGGCACGTGAAGCGGCATCTCTGGCAGCTGCTCGGCCCGCCGCCGGTGGGCCTGCCGGCCGTGCACGGCCCTCTCCACGCTGGGGCAGTCGCGTCAGAGGAGGAGGTGGAGGAGGAGGAGGAGGAGGAGGAGGAGGAGGAGGAGGAGGCCTCCTGCTCCTCCTCCTCCTCCTCTTCCTCCTCCTCATCCTCCTCCTGCCCCTGCTCCTGCTCCTCCTCCTCCTGCTGCTCCTCCTCCTCCTGCTCGTCCTCCTCCCCCCGCTCCTCCTCCTCCTCCTCCTCCTCCTCCTCCTCCTCCTCCGGAGGAGGAGGAGGAGGAGGAGGAGGAGGAGGAGGAGATGGAGGAGGAGGATCTCCGGGTGAGCAGACCAGGGGTCTCGACCGGCCCGACCACACGTGGTGCACCCGCCGCAGACAGGGAGGCGTGCGGCAGTGACCACTGTGCCTCTGGCAGTCAGGCCGGCACGCCGCCACAGCTGGGCTCACTGCCTCCCTCCTCTGGCTACACGTCTGAGAGTGACCCTTCGCCTCCCTCCTCTGAGAGTGACCCTTCGCCAGAGTGACCCTTCGCCAGAGTGACCCACCTGGGCTCACTGCCTCCCTCCTCTGAGAGTGAACCTTCGCCAGAGTGGCTTTTGGTGCGGGCTCACCGGGCTCCCCCCGACAGCCGAGCGCGATGCGCTAGGAGCGGCCCGCGCCCCTGGTTTTGGCTCCCTCGCGCCCCCCTCGCCCAGGGCTTGGCATCGCTCGGACGTGTGCATTTTTCCTTCGGCGAGGACCATCGAGGAGCATCCTCGATCATTTGGCGAAAAAGCCACGCACGGAACCGAAAAAACAAACACAGGGAACGGACGTCCGAGCGATGGCCAGAGGGTCGTTCGAACGTTTGGCCGACTCCTGCGCGCCCTCGATCTCAGAGCGCCGCGCTCCCGCCGCACAACCTGGCCATCCTACGGTGGAGGCGTTGGTGAAGGAACGTGCCCCGGAGGCTTGTCCAACCCTGGAGGACGCCTTATCTGATGAAGGCGGCGGTGATTTCCACGGCCGATTGGCTTTCCACTGGCTTCCAGACCCTGGATTCCTTCTCGAAGGTTTCCTCATCCAGCGAGGCACTAGTGACCTGTCAGCTCTCGGGTGTAGTATACGTACTTATCACGAGCAGGTGAATATCCGTAAGGGCTTCGCCCCCTGCCGCCGGCCCCCTCTCTCGGAGAATGGGCCATGGAAGAGCTAAGTCATGAGGTCTTGGCGCTGTCGTGAAGCAGTATCGAAACTTCATGCGAAGCCCATTCGCAATCAGCAAAACCAACTGATCACAAGAGGGGTTACCACACCTGGCGATTGGTAAGACGTGTATGGTTTACGGGCTTGGTTACCACACCTTGCGATTAAAGGGCCGAGGGAGTTCTCGCAGTTTGGGTTACCACGCCTTGCGATGGATGTGCGTGAAGGGTGGCACCGAATTTCAGAAATATGGCAAATCCCCTGTGTTTTTGGACCCTGACCCCGCGGATCTGCGTGAGGGGTGGCACCGAATTTCAGAAATGTGGCAAATCCCATGTGTTTTTGGACCCTGACCCCGCGGATCTGCGTGAGGGGTGGCACCGAATTTCAGAAATGTGGCAAATCCCATGTGTTTTTGGACCCTGACCCCGCGGATCTGCGTGAGGGGTGGCACCGAATTTCAGAAATGTGGCAAATCCCTGTGTTTTTGGACCCTGACCCCGCGGATCTGCGTGAGGGGTGGCACCGAATTTCAGAAATGTGGCAAATCCCTGTGTTTTTGGACCCTGACCCCGCGGATCTGCGTGAGGGGTGGCACCGAATTTCAGAAATGTGGCAAATCCCATGTGTTTTTGGACCCTGACCCCGCGGATCTGCGTGAGGGGTGGCACCGAATTTCAGAAATGTGGCAAATCCCATGTGTTTTTGGACCCTGACCCCGCGGATCTGCGTGAGGGGTGTTGATTTCGAGCCCCCCAGCAATTCAGACAACGCGCCCAGGGGGTGCTAAAGAGCCGGTTTGGGCCTCCCCCCCCCTCGCGCGGTCAATCAACTAGTTACAGTAACCAGCGATAAGCAGAACTGTAACACTGGAAACTACAAGCTACAACTGGCACAGGAAACTGCGAATCCCGCGCCTCGCAGCCCGGTGGCCCCACAAGGGGGCCGGCGGATTTCACGAAGTGGTCCTCTGTGCTGCCTAGTAAAAAAGAATAAATAATGACATCACCGTATTTGAATGTTCAGGAGGGAAAAAAACACACAGACACAATTAATCGTCGATTCCCCAGAAAATATAGGAAAATATGGGAAGTGGGGGGGAAGACAAAAACCCAGGAAATACATGAAAATATGGTGGATATTTTCATTTGTGTGTATTTGTTTGTGTGTCCTGGGGCCCCTTCCATGTGTCCCGGGGCGTGGCCCCGTGGTGCTAGCTGCCGCCGCCCTGGCGGGCTTCCGGCCTGCCCGCGCGCTCTCCCCCCTCCGCCGCCAAGGAAGCGATCGCCCTCCACCTTGGTGGGCCTGTTTTCCACCACCACCACCACCATAAGTTGGAGGGGGAGGGGGTCCTCCTCCTCCTCCTCCTCCTCCTCCTCCTCCTCCTCCTCCTCCGCCTCCTTCTCCTCCTTCTCCTCCTCCTCCTCCTCCTCCTCCTCCTCCTTCCTTCCTCCAACTTATGGTGGTGGTGGTGGAAGACGGGCCCATCACACCTGGGCCTCTGGGCCGCCGATGCTGCGCGTGGGGCGCGGCTTCGCTCCTCACCTCCGGAGGCGGCTCGACGGGCTGCGTGGCGCCATCGCGTCCAGGGATGACAGGGGAGCGACGAACGACATGAACATAACAACTCGGAGGTCCGCGCGGATTACTCGCATCGGTGCCGGACCGAGCGCGCCAGGGGCGGCGCTGGAGGCGCCGCCAGGGGGTCCGGCGCGGATGCGAGAAATCCGCGCGGACCTCCGAGTTGTTATGTTTACAGTGAGGGCCCATGCCAAGAAACAGCCTGCCTGCCTCCAGGGTTCCCGGGGTTTCCTTGGGTTTGGATATGTTTTATGTGGAGAGCGCGACGCTTCCACGCCAGGAATCCACGGGCGGCCTGGGGTCTCAGGGTTGGCCTCCAATGTACACGTTGTTCACTTCTAATGATTCGAAAGTTCTTTGATTTTTCTGGGGTCCAAGATCCTTCCATTTCTAATTCTTCTATCCTGGGCCTCTTCCTGTGCACCAGGGGGCCAGGAACAATTAGAAACGATCGCAATTAGAAATGAGCACGATTAGAGATGAACGACGTGTATGTCATTCTTCGTTCCCCTGTGGTGCCGCCGCGCAGCACGCCATCGTGCTGCGCGGCATCCTGGAGGGCGTCCCGCGCGTGTCTGCCGTTGGCGCCCAGCCGCGCTGGGCGCTGCCCCAGGCCCTCTCGGCCTGGCTTTTGCCGGGAGGCTCCGCCACGCCAGCGGCCGACAAGCAGTGGCGAAGCGTCCTGGCTCGCCTACAGGCCCACCAAAAGGATGTTCTAGGAGCCTTCTGCGGACTGCACCGCATGTCCTCAGGACATGTCTGGCTGGGGCTGTCGTGTTTCAACACGTCGGGCTTACTGTTCTAGGGCCGCGGATTTCGTTGTTCGGAGGTTTTTTGGGGTTCTGAGGACATGCCGTGGTAGGCCTATATGGGAATGCCGTGACGGCCGGACCCTGCTCAGCCCTCGGCGGGGAAAGGGTCGGGACTTCCAGGGGCCCAGCGTTGCAAAAATGAAGACGTCGCATGTCTGGGACATCTGGAAAAATTGAAACATCGTGAAATCATCTCGGCCGGAGCCCTGGAGACCCCCCATCCCTGCGCGTCCCCGTTCGAGCCGGATGGATCCGTGGGGGTCCCGCGGCCCGAGAGCGGGTGAAGGCGCGGGGCCCGAGAAGATGGCGTCGCCAGGATCTCAGGGCCCCCAGTCCCACCGCCCACCGAGCGCCCCAGCCCAACCCGAAGGCCCCGATCTGCCCTCAGTTTCAGGTGGGGGGCTCGGGGAACAGATGGACAAGACACGCGAAGCCCGTACCCGCCCCCCCCCCCCCAACCCGAAGTTCGGGCCTTCGGGCTCGGCTGCGGGTCAGTTTGGCAGGTGGTCGCTGCCAGGCTGCGGCGCCTCGTCGGGCCGCGGCGCGCGCGAGGGCCGCCCTCGGCGCCGCCGCGCTCTCGCGGTCTTGCTGAGAGAGCACCTCTTGGGGTGCGGGTGTCGGCCGGGGCCTCCGCCGCCCCGGCCGCCGCATCGGGCACGCGTCCGCCCGCGGGGCCCTCGTCGACCGTGCTGGCCCCGCTCGCCCCGCGCGGTGGTGCGCCGCGCGCGCGCGTCGGCGCGGAACGCGGCGCTGCTCGCCGCGCGAGCAGGGCTGCCCAGAGCTCCTCGGGCGGGCGGCAACCCAAACGGGGGGCGAAGATCAGCCGCCAGTTGCCCTTCGCCCGTTGCCTCCTGGGAGGCCCTCGTCGCCACCGGTGGAGTCGCCTCGAAATTCTGGTCAGAACGCACCCCCGAGAGGCCCAGGGAGTCGCGGTATTGGTGCCTTGTGGTCTCCCCAACATGGGGGGTGGAGGCAAGGGCCCCAAAGGGGGCCCTTCAGGGCCCTTGTAAGAGACAGCCGGTGCCCAACAGGAGCCCTCGAGGGCCCTCTCTCCTGGAGTCGCTCGCTCTTCAGACCCCCTCCTAGGTCACCCCCCGCTGGCAGCCCGCCCGAGCGTCACGACGGCGCCGCGCACGGGTCACGCCCGGCGGGGCGACCACGAGCTGCCGCCGGGCGTTGCCCCCCGACGCTGCCGGGCAGCGCGCCATCCCCCCTTGCAGACCCCCGCGAGCTCCGCCGCCGCCGCCGTCGCCGACGGCAGCCCCCCCGGGCAGGACTCCCGCGGCGGAGACGACCTGAAGGACTTCAGCTGGAGCGACGGCGGCGCGGCGGCGTCCAGGCAGCGTACCCCCCCGATACAGGAGGAGGAGGAGGAGGAGGAGGAGGAGGAGGAAGAAGAAGAGCAGGAGGAGCAGGAGGAGGAGGAGGAGCAGGAGGAGGAGGAGGAGGAGCAGGAGGAGGAGGAGGAGGAGGAGCAGGAGGAGGAGGAGGAGGAGGAGCAGGAGGAGGAGGCATCCGCCCGCTCCGCGGGGTCTAGCCGCCCGATCTGCCGGTCTGGCTCTGCCGCGCTCTTTCTGCTCCCGGCCCCAGCTCCTGCTGCTCGCTCTCGCGCTCCAGCCTCCTCCCTCCCCCCCTTGTCTCGTCCTTCCATCCGTCCTCTCTTCCCCTGCGTGGAGAGAGAGGAATGCACGCTGCAGGTGAGAGAGGTATATGCCCCCAAGGGTACGATCGAAAAGACGAAGAGGGCAGATATCGAGGATGTCGGATATACGTGTTGAACTGCCCGCGAGGAGATAAAAAGATAACAGTATTGGCATGATTGCTGTTGTTATTGATGTTGTTGTTGGTGGTGTGGTTGGCTGTTGTTCGTGTTGGTGTTGTTGTTGTTGCTGCTGTTGCTGTTGTTGTTCGTGTGGGTGTTGGTGTTGGTATTGGTGTTGTTGTTGTTGTTGTTGTTGTTGGTGGTGGTGTTCTTGTTGTTCTTGTTGTTGTTGTTGTTGTCGTCGTCGTCGTCGTCGTTGTTGTTGTTGTTGTTGTTGTTGTTGTTGTTGTTGTTGTTGTTGTTGTTGTTGTTGTTGTTGTTGTTGTTGTTTGTTGTGGTTGAACTCTCATTTCTGAAGAATAATTATTGCTGATCCCCCCCACTGGTGCACACTGTTTTTTCTCAGTCAAAGTGCGCCCCTCGACGCTCGCACCCTGTTTTTTGTTAGGGGAAGTCTTGATCCTCAAACTGCGTTCTTGCCCCCCCAGGTTACAACAACAACGGCTCCCGCTTGAGACTTCTTCACAATTTGCTCATGACCCCCGCTCCCGCCTAAGAATTCCTTACAAATTACTCAGGATCGGCGCTCCCGCCTGAGACTCCCTCGCAATTTACTCAGGACCCCCGCTCCCGCTTGAGACTTCCGCACGATTTACTCAAGGAGCGGCGCTCCCGCTTGGGACCTCCCGCGCAACTGAGCTATGTTGAACTCTCATAACGGCGCTCCCGCCTGGGACCTCCTTCGAACTTTCACTCCTGAACAATAATTGTTCTTCTCATACGCACCTCTCCGACGGAATAGAGCTCAGAGGCGATTAGTGCGTACGCGCGGCCGCGCGGCCCCGCGCGGCCGCGTCCGGGATTTTTCCGGCCGTTTCGCTTGGGACATCCTTGGAATTTTGAAAATTGGTGGCACCCCTCACGCAGATCGCGACGTCATGGTCAAAAACACAAGGGATTTGCAACGATTTCGAACATCGGTGGCACCCCTCACGCAGATCGGCGGGGTCAGGGTCAAAAAACACATGGGATTGGCAACGTTTTCGAACATCGGTGGCACCCCTCACGCAGGTCGGCGGGGTCAGGTGCAACAAACACAAAGAATTTACAACATATTTGAAACTCGGCGGCGCCCCTTACGCTGATCGTCCTCCTCCCTCCTCCTCCTCCTCCTCCTCCTCCTCCTCCTCCTCCTCCTCCTCCTCCTCCTCCTCCTCCTCCTCCTCCTCCTCCTCCTCCTCCTCCTCCTCCTCCTCCTCCCCCTCGACCTGGACCTGACTGGGACTTGACCGGGGTACTTTTCGTCCGGGGACCCCAGGGGCCGCCCCGCGCGCGCGAATTAGAAATATTATCAATCAGTTACCGGAGATCTTAGCACGCCTCTGGCCCGTTGGGCC
Source organism: Prorocentrum cordatum (assembly GCA_963575745.1). Taxonomy (NCBI): domain Eukaryota; class Dinophyceae; order Prorocentrales; family Prorocentraceae; genus Prorocentrum; species Prorocentrum cordatum. The sequence continues at coordinate 176,676 of CAUYUJ010017539.1, read as the reverse complement.
GGCGAATTGATATCGCCCCTTCCAAGCGCACACCTCAACCCATGGGCGCCAGCGCACATCGCAAGTGCATGCACTAGCGATGCCGCCCAACCCCCACAAGGCGGGACCGCTTGGTTCCACCATTGTAGCTGAGATAACGTTGGGCTATATATATATATATATGAAATTGTACATGCCGAAGCCCCGGATGTCGGAGTCAACGACATAGAAGTGGCCAAAGGCCGGCCACCCCTCCTGCAGTGAATCACTGGCCGGCTCTTCTTGGAAGAGCGTGCCACATCCTGCCGTGAAACACTGGCCAGCTCTTCTTGGAAGAGCGCGCCACCTGGGGCCGGGGCCCCCCTTCCGCCTCCGCCACGTCCTCCTCGCCTTCGCCCTCCTCGCCCTCCTCAACCTCCGACTAGCTTGTCGCCCTCCTCCTCCGCCAGCCTCCTCCCGGGTCTCGCCCGCTTCGCCCTCCTACGTCCCCTCCGTGCAAATCGCCCTCCTCCTCCTCCTCCTCCTCTACCTCTTCTGTCTCCTCCTAGGACCTTTGTCCCCTTGGCAGTGGCCCTCCGGCCGGCCTCTTTTGCCTCCTCCTCCGGCCCGTCGGCCAGCCTTCCTCCGCCCTCCATCCTCAGCTTCTTCGGGCCGGTCTCTTTTCTGGCGCCCTCCTCCCTCGTCCTGCCTCGCGCCGGTCCGCCGGCCCTGTTTCCACCGCCCTCGCAGCGCCTCCGCCTCGCCCTCCGGGGGTGCCCGCTTTGGGCGGCCCGCGGCCGCCTCCTGCTTCCTCCTCCTCTTTCCTCGGTCCTCAGGGTTCCTCGGCGGCTCGTCTGGGCGCTCTCTCCTCCTGCAGCCCGTCTCCTCGTCCTCCGGCGCCGCCTCCTCTGCTCCTCTCTGCACCTCCTCCCCTCTCTCCTCCTGCGCCTCCTCCTTTCCAGTCTCCCTCCTCAGCCTCTCCTGCGCCGCGCGCCTAGCCTCGTTCTGCGGGTACCTGTCGTCCCAGACCTTCTGCACCACCTCCTCCATGTAGCGCAGGATCCTGGCGTCCTCCTGGCGGTCCTGACCCCCGGGCCAGCCCCACCTCTGCTGGAGCACCTCCGGGGGCCGCGCTGGCGCCTCCTCCGGCCTCCTCCTGCAGGCCCACATGATGTGGTCCTGGTCCGGCACCGCCTCCTCGCACCCTGGCCAGATGCACCTGCAGCGGCCCCGTGCTCCTGCCTGCGCCGCCGCCATGGGCGAGAGAAACGCCCCGCACATCAAATGCAGGCGCCGCGTGGACGCCGTCGCCGCCTCCCTGGCCAGCCTCACCCTTGCCTCATCGTACCTTGTGGCTGCCATCCTCACGGCGTCCCTGCGCCGCATCTTCCTGAACTGTTCCCAGTTCCACCACCTCCAGCCCTCTCGAACCTCGTGCATGAGAGCGGCACGTACGTCTTCACCTCGGAGCTCCTCCTCAATGGTGGCGCGCCGCCCGAGGTCGACGTAGCCTCCGAACCCTGGATGGGACCACCGCCAGGGCGCTTCCTCCCACCCTAAGCGACGCAACCACCCCCGGGCCGCGCCACACAGGGTCCCGCGCTGCCTGGTCCACTGGCGATACTGAGGGGCGTTGTGCCGCCTCAGCAACCGCCTCCTCAGCATGGACATCTGGCGGGCCCCAATGATCACGTCCGTCGCCAGCGTGCCCCCCTCCAGGATGGCTAGGATCGGCACCGCCCCCATCCTGCAGCCTCCTGCTGTTCGTCGAACAGCTGCCGAGATCTTCATGGCTACCCCAAGGGGCATTGTCCTCGCCATCCACCCGTAGGTGCACTTTGCCAAACCAAACGCCCTGCAATACGTCTGCCTCAACCTTCTGCCCACCGGCAGGCCTTGCAGTCTGCGCAGCTCCTGCATCGCCGAGTCGACGCGCTTCGCCTCCTTCTCCTGGAGCGGACGCGGCCTTGCCCCCACCGTCACGACCCCGAGCGCCTCCATCACCGGCTTGACTGCTTCCCCAAGCCCGTGCCTCGTTGCCTCTCTCCGTAGCTCCTGCTCCTCCTTGTTGCCCCGCGCAACCAACTGCGTCTTTCCCGGGTTCTCCTGGAGGCCGACCCGCCTGCTCCACTCATGCCACACTCCAACCCTCTGGATGCATTCCTGGGCCGTCGTGGCGGTCCACGTGCGGTCATCCATGTAAATGGTGGACCTCGGCCTCCCTTGCCTCCTCCTCCCCCTCCTCCTCTCTCGCCGCCTCGTACCGGCAGCGCGGGCATCCTCGCCCTCCTCGTCTGCGCCTGGCGCCTTTTCCTCCTCGGCCCTCTCTTCGCCCTCCTCATCCTCCTCGTCTGCTTCCGGCGCCGCTTCCTTTTCCTCGGTCGCCGCCTCGCCCTCTTTGGCTTCCTCGTCTGCTCCGGGTGCCGCCTCTTCCTCCTTCTCCTCCTTCTCCTCCTCCTCTGCTTCTGGCGTCTCCTCGCCTTCCTCCTCGGCTTCAGCCTCGTCCTCTTCGGGCCCCTCAACCTCCTCTCGCCCTCGAGCCCTAGCCTCGCCCTCCTCCTGCGGCTCCGGGCCCAGGCTCGCCGGGTCGTCCTCCTCGCAGCGCGTCGCCACCCACCTCGTTCCTGCGCCCATCCATATGTTCAGCGCCAGCGGGCCGAATGGATCTCCTTGTGGCAGCGCGTCGCTAGCCACCAGTACGTCGGGGCTGATGTGGCCGTTCCACGCCACCCACCTCCTCTGTCCAGTCCACATTTCCTGGCACAGCCTCGTTATCCCTGCCGGCCATCCCACCCGCTCCATCAGCCCGCAGGTGACCTCGGGGTGCATGTGGTCGTAGCACAGGGAGTAGTCCAGGGTGCCCGCGAAGCCCTGCTGCGCAAGGTCATCGCAGATGTCCGCCGCCGCCTCCTCGGCCCCTTTGGACCCCGCCCCTCCCAGGACGTCCGCAGGCAGATTCTTTCTCCGCCACTCTGCTGCCGGCGCCGACTTCACCCACGCCGACGCCCACACCCTCCACCAGACACTCTCGACATTGATCGGCCTGGTGTCCTCCACTTTAAGCCTGCCTTCTTTCACCTTGCCCGGCTTGCCCAAGTTGACCTGCCTCGTCTCCTTGAGCGCGGAAGGAACGGCGCCGGCCGCCTGCCACCTGAGCGCCAGCTGGCGGAAGGCGCCCGCCACCCCGATGGGCAGCCCCAGATAACGTTGGGCTCCGGCCTCGCTGTCCACATCATGCCGACGAACACCAGAACTACCAGCCGCTGCCCGTCCTTTCACACGGGCTAACCATCTTTATCACACCATCGCTGTATCTGAGGACTTCCCCACACGTGCTGATCCAGCACTGTAGCTGATGATAGCGGGCTTCGGCGTTGCCATCGGGTTCCAACTTCGCCCTGAACATCCCGCTTGGCAGCGCCAGAGCCCATTGGGACAACCGGCCTGTCGCGCACGCGCCAGTACCAGCGCTGCAGCTGGTGACGTTCGGTTTGGGTATCGTCTCCCATGTGCCCCCGAGCATTGCCAGAGCTCTCACCCCAACGTGGCCGGCGACGGCGGGCCCCGGTTCACCTCCCACGTCTCCTTCAGCGTTGCCGTCCACATCGCGCTGAGCAGCATCGCCAGTGCCTGCTGGTGAGGCTTACCCTTTTCGCACAAGCAGACCCTGGCGCTGTAGTGATGGCGCTTCGTTGTTGTATATAGCTGATCACATTCCCGCACGCGCGAATCCCAGCAATGTGATTGATGACGTTGGGCTCCGACTTCACCTCCCGCGGGGCCGCTGGGCAACAGCGCTGTCCACTGCCGTATTTCGCTTTCCTGCACGCAGTGACCCCAGCGTTATGGCTAATGAAATGGGGTCTCAGTGTGGATTGCCGCTGATATCTGCTTGCGACAAGCGAAATGGGGTCTCACCGACAAGTGCCAGGATCTCGCTGCCTCCGATTGCGGGTTCGCCTCCCGCGCTTCTCCAATTACGCGTGGCCGGGAAGAAATATACCCCCCCCCAAGAGGGGTGCGATCGAAGACGAAGAGGGCGGGTGTCCTTGGGTTTGGGATATGCATAGTGAATGACACGCGGGCCGATAGGAGCGAGCAGTCTTAGAATGATTGTTGTTGTTGCCGTCGGATGTCAATTGTGTAGAGTATTAATGTTGAACCCCCCCAGGCGTTTTGACGCTCTCGCCTCGGCGCCAGCTGCACTTTTATTGAAAATGAGGCTCGCGCCAGAGCTGTTCGGGGGGCGCCCAAACCGGCCCCCCAACAACAACAACTTCAACAACAACAACAACAACAACAATCACTTTACCCGAACGCTCAGTGTTCTCACCAGTGCCAGGGTTTTCATGCGACGCCAGCCAATACCCCCACTTTGTGGGGGGGCAGTGCAAGCTCTACCAAATATCCACACGACTCTTCGCCACCACCCACACCCAGCTTCCCGCCCTATGACGTTCGGACACTTCACTTCGTGGCCTGCGGACGACCGTGGCTACTACACTGGCGTGGAGTACACACCCACAGAAGTTGTTAAGCCTACGTTCGTACACCCACAGAAGTTGTTAAGCCTTGTTAACCCACAGAAGAGCGTGCGAAAGTAGCTCGCGCGAGCTCATGTAACATAAATGTTGGAAAACCATTGGTTTTTTTAGGATTCGGACAGCGCGCGCGGGTGGAAATTTTGAAAAGTCGTGCAGGTGTTTTTCGAGGACCTACGGTGCGATTCGTGTGATTTTATGATGCGCGGTGCTAAAATTCTTAAGAAACCCAATGGTTTTTGGAGATTTCGGCGTGCGCGCGCGAAGGAAAAACGAATGTGTCCCGCATGGTATTATTTGACAGGGATGATGGCCCTGGCAGGTGCGCAACCGTTGTTGGAGAAGTTCGAAGCACGTGAAAAAGTTGCTCGCAAAAGCCCGTTTGACAGAAATGTTTAAAAAGTGTTGGTTTTCCTACGAATCCGCAAGAGCGCGCGGGATGAGTTTTTGACATTTTTTTGTTGAAAAACCATTGGTTTTTTGATGTTTTTATGTTAAAATCGTTCCGAACACTAAGCTTTTGGAAGGATTTCGTCTTGCGCGCGCGAATGTCCACTTTACCTTATTTTTTGCACGGGATTCTTGAAATTTGATTATATTAGAACAAGAAATGTCATTTTATAGTGTTTTTTTTTTGCAAGGGAAAACGGATTACAACAAAACAACCGGATCTGGACCCCATCCACTTTTTCTGAAGCTTTCGCGAAAAAATGATGAAAATGTAGCTGCGGCATAGGCGCGGCGGGGGGGCCGTGCACCAGGGGCCCCAACAATAATTATTCTTTAGAATTAATAATGTTTCAGAACGTTCAGGCTCGAGACTGCTTCTTCTTTTTTTACTCAGGGCTGGTGCTATTGCTCGGTGCCGAAAGCCGCCGGCCCAACAAAACCAGCGTTACCGCTCGAGACCCCCTCCCGTTTTACCTTGGATTGGCGCGCTACTCTTTCTCTCATCGGCGCCGCCCCCAGCAAAAACAACGCTCCCGCTCGAGGCCCCTCCCTTTTTTATTCAAGGTGTGCTCCTTCTCGCCGCCGAAAACCGCCGCCACGACATAACCAGCGCTCCCGCCCGAGACCCCCTTCCTTTTTACGCTGGATACTCTCTTTTGAATTGTCGCCGCCCCCAACAAGAACAACGCTCCCGCTCGAGGATCCCCCCTTTTCCTCAGGACGGTGCTGCTCCTCGCCGCCGACACCCCCGTCCCGACAAAACCACGGTTCCCGCTCGAGACTCCCTCCTTTCTTAGTCAAGGCGGATTTCCTCCTCGCCGCCGACAACCGCCGTCCCAACAAATCCAGCGTTCCACTTCGGGACTTCGTTTTGTGTAACGCTGGACTGGCGCCCTACTCTCTTCAGCATTGGCTCCGCTCCCAGCAACAACAACGGCCCTGCTCGAGATTTCCTCCCTTCCTATTCGGGGCCAGGTCCTTGCCTCGCCGCCGACAGCCCCTATCCCCACCATGGCAATCCTGTCGCTGGATACTTCCTTGTGCTTTACCCTTGGCTGAGGCTCCACTGGCGGTGTCGCATCGGCGCAGCAAAGCGCGGGCATGTGTGCTCGCGGCTGGGATATGCTTCAGGAGGGGAAAAAACAGACACAGGCACAATTAGGAAAGAGCGCCAGTGGATCACCTGGAAGACACAAAAGGGTGGGTGGTGTGCTCCTGGAACCCCCCCCCCCCCCCTCCCCACCTTAAGCGGGGGGGGGTGGGTCGTAGAAAAAACCCACCTACCCCTCCCCCTTTAAGGGGGGGGGCGGGGGGGTTCAACCCCTCCACTCCCAACCCACCTTTGAAAGGGGGGGGGGGGAGGGCGGGTTCGGAAACCCCTCCCCCCCCCCCCCCCTTGAAGGGGGGGGGGGGGGTTCGGAACCCAAACCCCCCTCCCCCCCTTTCCGCAGGGGTCCGGTGCGAGCGAGCCGAGCGCGTGGACTGTTGGACGTAGGGGCCGTCGGGGACGGGGACTCTGATAGCTGGGGCGGGGGGGGCGGGCTGCGGGGGCGGTTTAGGGTTAGGGTTAGGGGTTAGGGCTTAGGGTTTAGGGTTTAGGGTTTTGGGTTTAGGGATAGTTCCTTAGGGTTTAGGGTTTAGGGTTTAGGGTTTAGGGTTTAGGGTTTAGGGTTTAGGGTTTAGGGTTTAGGGTTTAGGGTTTAGGGTTTAGGGTTTAGGGTTTAGGGTTTAGGGTTTTTTAGGGTTTTAGGGTTTAGGGTTTAGGGTTTAGGGTTTAGGGTTTAGGGTTTAGGGTTTAGGGTTTAGGGTTTAGGGTTTAGGGTTTTAGGGTTTAGGGTTTAGGGTTTAGGGTTTAGGGTTTAGGGTTTAGGGTTTAGGGTTTAGGGTTTAGGGTTTAGGGTTTAGGGTTTAGGGTTTAGGGTTTAGGGTTTAGGGTTTAGGGTTTAGGGTTTAGGGTTTAGGGTTTAGGGTTTAGGGTTTAGGGTTTAGGGTTTAGGGGGTTTAGGGTTTTGGGTTTAGGGTTTAGGGTTTAGGGTTTAGGGTTTAGGGTTTAGGGTTTAGGGTTTAGGGTTTAGGGTTTAGGGTTTAGGGTTTAGGGTTTAGGGTTTAGGGTTTAGGGTTTGGGGTTTAGGGTTTAGGGTTTAGGGTTTAGGGTTTAGGGTTTAGGGTTTAGGGTTTAGGGTTTAGGGTTTAGGGTTTAGGGTTTAGGGTTTAGGGTTTGGGGTTTGGGGTTAGGGTTAGGGGTTAGGGTTAGGGTTAGGGTTAGGGTTTAGGGTTAGGGTTAGGGTTAGGGTTTAGGGTTGAGGGTTAGGGTTAGGGTTTAGTGTTAGGGGTATGGTTTGTGTTGAGGGTTAAGGTTTAGGGTTAGGGTGAGGGTTTAGGGTTAGGGTTCGGGTTCGGGTTTAGGGTTAAGGTTTAGGGTTTAGGGTCTAGGGTTAGGGTTAAGGTTTAGGGTTAGGTCATAGGGTTTAGGGTTACGGTTAAGGTTTAGGGTTAGGGTTAGGGCTAGAGTTTAGGGTTAGGGTTAGGGTTAAGGATTAGGGTGTAGGGGTTAGGGTTAGGGTTAGGGTTTAGGGTCAGGGTTTAGGGTGTAGGGTTTTGGGGGTTAGGGTTTAGGGTTAGGGTTAGGGTTTAGGGTTAGGGTTTAGAGTTTTGGGCTAGGGTTTAGGGTTTAGGGTCAGGGTTGGGGTTGAGGTTAGGGTTTAGGGTTAGGGTTAGGGTTTAGGGTTTAGGGTGAGGGGTAGGGTTGGGGTTAGGGTGTAGGGATAGGGTTGAGGGTTAGGGTTAAGGGTTCAGGTTTAGAGCTTAGGTTAGGTCTAGGCTTAGTGTTAGGGTTTGGGGTCAGGGTTAGGTCTACGGTTAGGGTTTAGGCTTCGGGTTAGGGATTGAGGATTAGGGTTCAGGGTTTGGGTTAGAGGTTAGGGGTTCGGGGGGGTCGGGGCGGGAGTGGTAGGGATGGGGTTCCGGAGCCGGGGCGCGAGCCGGGAAAAGGGAGGGGGGGGGGGGGGGGGGGGGGGGGGGTTCGCCGACGACGGTTTCGGGAGAGGGGGGGGGGGGGGGGGGTGGGGGGGGTTCGCCGACGACGGCTCGGGCAAGGGGGGGGGGGGGGGGGGGGGGGGTTCGCCGCGACGGCCTCGGGCAGGGGGGGAGGGGGGAGGGGGGGGGGGGGTCGCCGACCACGGCTCGGGCAAGGGTGGGGGGGGGGGGGGGGGTTCCGGAACCCCCCCCCCCCCCCCTTTTGGGTGATCCAGCGGCGCGCCCACCACAATTAGTTGTCGATCCCCAGAAAATATGGGAAAATACTGGAGGTGGGGGGACGACCAAAACCCAGAACGTATGGGAAACTATTGAGAGTCCTGTTACTTGTGTGTATTTACTCGTGTGTCCCAGGGCCCATTCAATGTTGAAAGTATTCGGAGGATGTGTTTACGATATTCAGGGCCAGGTCCTTGCCTCACCACCGACAGCCCCCATCCCCACCTAGGCAATCCTGTCGCTGGATACTTCCTTGTGTTTTATCTTTCGCTGGGGTCCCACTGGCGGTTTCGCATCGGCGCAGCAAGGCGTGACATGTGTTTTCGAGGCGGGATCTGTTGAAATTCCTCGGAGGAGGTGTTTGCAAGACCTCATTGAGCGGGAAATGTGGGAATGGGAATAACGGACCCCGCTATAGAACAAGAGTCCCCCATGATGCGGATGGCTATCATGATGGTCGCATGCTTCGTGTGGAAGCACCGCGCATGAGGGTAACATGATTATTGTTGTTGTTGTGATTGTGATTGTTATGGTTGTTGTTGTTCTTGTTGTTGTTGCTGCTGCTGTTGTTGTTTTTTGTTTGGTGTCTGTTGTCGTCGTCCCGCCTGCTGCGACCCAGCCCTCGACCCACCCGCGACCCCCACCCGCGACCCACCCCGCGACCCGCCCGCGACCCACCCTGCGACCCACCCCGCGACCGCTCCCTCACTCTTGCCCGCAGCTGCGGGGTGCCACGTGCGGTGTCCACCGCGGGGACCCGTTGCCCCCCCCCCCCCCAACCCGCGCCGCGAGGCCCGACGCCGACGCGCACCCGCTGCCGCCCGCCCGCATCGTGTCGCAGGCGGCGCTCGCCCCGCCCCCGCCCCGCCAGCAAATCGCAGCGACGGCGGCGGCCTCGAGCGATCAACGCTCGAGGATCTGACGAGGACGAATATTCAGGACGATGATACTGATGATGAGGAAAAGGATGACGACGACGATGCCGATGATGATCCTGATGACGGCGACGACCACGACGGTAACGATAATGATAGCGATGATGGTGGTAGTGAGATGATGATGGTGATGACGATGACGACGACGATGAGGACGACGACGATGATGATGACGACGACGACGACGATGCTGAACATGCTGATGATACTGATGATCACGGCAACGATGACGATGACGACCACGACAACGACGATGATGATTTTGTTGAAGTTGATGTTCATGATGATTAGGATGGTGATGAGGAGGAGGGGGAGGAGTACGATTGATATAATGATCAATTGTTGGTGAGTGCGATGATGGTATTAAGAATCATGATAATAGTAATTGTAATAATTGAAAATATGATGAAGATGTTTCTTCTGGTGATGCTGATTATGATGCTGATGCTGATGCTGATGACGATGATGCTGATGATGATGATGCTGATGATGATAATGCTGATGCTGATGCTGATGCTGATGCTGATGATGATGATGATGCTGATGATGTTGATGATGCTGATGCTGATGCTGATGCTGATGAAAATGAACATGATGATGATGATGATGATGATGATGATGCTGATGATGATGATGATGATGATGATGATGATGATGATGATGATGATGATGATGATGATTATGAGGAGGAGGAGGAGGAGGAGGAGGAGGAGGAGGAGGGGGATGGTGGTGGTGATGACGTTGAGGAGGAGGAATAGGCGGAGGAGGAGTAGGAGGAGGAGGAGGAGGAGGAGGAGAAGGAGGAGGAGGAGCAGGAGGAGGAGGATACTGAGCGTGCCAACTAAGAGTGCGGCCATCAGTTCGGCGGCGAAGCCCCGCCGCCGTTCGGGCCCACGGGCGGACTCGACAATGCCGCGGCCGTGCGGCCCCGCCGGGCCTGCCGCCGAGGCGGCGCCCTCCCGCTCCAGGGGCAGAGCGGCGGCACGCGCGGCGAGGGCATGCCGACGTTGGATTTCGAGATCGGATTTCGTCTCGGGATGGGATTTCGAAATCGGAGTTCGTTTCGAACTCGGGTTTCGAAATCGATTTTTCGCTTCGAGATCGGATTTCGGGATCGGAGTTCGTTTCGGGATCGGATTCCGAGATCGGAGTTCGCTTCGAGATCGGATTTCGAAGTCGGGTTTCGTTTCGAAATTGGATTGGATTTCGAAATCGGATTTCGTTTCGAAATTGGATTCCGAGATCGGATCTCGTTTCGAAATCGGATTTCGACATCGGATTTCGTTTCGAGATTGGATTTCGGAATCGGATTTCGCTTCGGAATTGGATTTCGACATCGGAGTTCGTTTCGGAATCGGATTTCGTTTCGAAATCGGAGTTCGTTTCGAAATTGGATTTCGACATCGGAGTTCGTTTCGAAATTGGATTTCGAAAGCGGATTTCGTTTCGAAGTTGGATTGGATTCCGAAAGCGGATTTCGTTTCGAGATCGGATTCCGAAATCGGACTTCGCTTCGAGATTGGATTCCGAAATCGGAGTTCGTTTCGGAATTGTATTCCGAAGTCGGATTTTGCTTCGAAATTGGAATTCGAAATTGGATTTCGTTTCGAAATTGGAATTCGAGATCGGAGTTTGTTTCGAAATCGGATTTCGAAATTGGATTTCGTTTTGACATTGGACTTCGGAATCGGAAATTGGATTTCGAATTCGGATTTCGTTTCGAAATTGGATTTCGAAGTTGGATTCGTTTCGAAATTGGTCGAGGAGCGTGCCTGCGCGTGCGGCAGGCGAGGCGCCCCCCGGGTCAGGCCCGCAGCCCCGGGTACGCCCTGCGAGGTGATCGTCTTTTCATTTCTTGCTCTGCCGATCGGCGCGGGCCCCTCGCACCCCGCCCCCCTCCCCCTCCCCCAATGGAGTAGATCCTGGCTGTCGACACGCCGGAGAAGAAACGCTCTCCTGCAGGGTCATGGTCTCCCCGCACGGGGGGGGGGGCTTCGGCTGCTTCGCGTCGTGTCGACCGGCGGCGAAGCATCGGTCGATGCTGGACGAGGCGATCGCCGCGGTGTGGGGAGCCACCGCGGTGGTCGACGCGACACGGGCCCGCGGTGCGAGCCCGGAGCGCTCGCTTGCGGAGCGGAAGCCGCTCGCGAGGCTGGGCTCCTCGCTGATGCACGTGCCGCTTGCCACGCCCAGGCCGGCCCGCACACGCAGCGCGGCTGAGGGGCCGTGCTGGCCGAGCAGCCCGCTTTGCATCAGGCTCAGCCTGGTTGCGAGCTCGCAACCAGGCTGAGCCTGATGCATGCCCTATCGTGTCTGGGCCGCGGTCTGGACAGGTACTCGAGGCGCTCACCGCCACCGCGGGCCTCGCCGAGGGTGTGCTCTGGGAGATCATGTCCGTGCGGCCGGGCCGCGGCTGCGGGGCCCGGCACGCCTGGCACCGAGGGCAGAGCGGGACGGCGTGCCTCCCCCCGCAGCTGCCGCACGCCGCTGCCGACAGGCTGGGTGTGCTGCCTCCCCGGCGGCTTCCGCTGTGGCACCGCCGACGTTGCTGCCTGCAGCAGCTGGGGCGTTCCAAAGAGGGCCTTGGCTTCGAGGATAGATGTCGGTTATGGCCAGGACCCCAGGTGAGGGGACTCGGTTAGTGGTAGGGCGCCGGTTCTTCTGAACTGGCCAGAACCAGGTTTGCCATAGCTGGTGTTTTTTCGGGTGACGGCAGTTCCGGTTAGTGGAAATGGGACGGGGGCCCCCCCCGGTACAGATCACTAAACCAGGTTCCATTAAACCCAGTTCTGCCAACGCCCGAAGATGGAGTTGTCATCTCTTCCGCGGCGGAAGGCTGCGGAAGGGCGGCGGAAGGCGGCGGAAGTGAAAAGTGTGTCACCAAGAGATGAGCACGTTTTTGTGTTCAGGGTTTCCAGAGTCGCCCATCTATGGCGGCATCCATGTCTCTTGGCAGCGTGTCACGGACTCGGAGCAAACGCCAGCCGAGCCGATTGTGCGGGCAGGGTGGCTGCTGTTTGAGCTCGCCGTGTCCGGCTCCCCCCCTCCGCTGCTCCAGGGGTAGCGTCTCGGTGGGCCCCGGTCTCGTCAGGTCGGGGGCACAGCAGGACAGCAAGACGGCCTATTGGTGCCCCAGCGTGGACCTAGGGGTCTGCAGTCGGTCGCAAACCTCACCCGTGAGCTAGTGACAGTGACGGACTGCGAGGAAACCGCCAGCGGTACTGCGTCGCCTGCGGCTTACCCGGCTGCTCAGGCGGCCTCGGCCGCCCCTGCCCGTCGGGCAGAGGGTGATGGTCCGGTCGTAACCTTGGCTCTCATGTGCCGCCGCTAGCGGGCACCACGAGTCACGGAGTCGCTGTGCCCGAGGCCTGGCCGGCCTTGCGCATGTCACGAGTTCGGTGCGCAAGGGGCCTGGCACGCGTGACGGGGACGGTGCGCCCGAGGCTTGGCACGTCGTCGGCGTGCGTGGCCGCGGAGCCCCTGACCTCGCATGCTGCGAGTGCCGTTCCCGCCTCGAGAGCCGAGGGAGCTCTTGTCTGAGCTCGGCGTGCAGGTCACGCGACGGCTGTCTCGGGATCGGCGTCGACGTCGGCACCCGCTGCGCCACCCACGGTGACAGGCGCTGCAGCACCGACGGCGGCGGCCACGGCAGCCCCATCGGTGGCTCCGGCCAGCGTCGATGGTGGAAGCGGCTGTTGGCGCAGGCAGCGGCGTCCATTGCAGCACTGACATTAGCGTCCATTGCACGCTGTACCGACGGCACTACGACATGACACGGCGGCACCACTAGACAAAGATTGCAGCGGTGACGAGGACGTCTAAAGACGAAGAGGTCTATTGTTGCACCGGCGACGCCACTGACACGAGCAGTGCCGACGGCGCACCCACTGCAACGACGACGTCGTGACGGGATACGCCCCGCCGCCGTCGGGCCGGCAGGTCCCCAGCTCCAGCCTGGTGACTTCGAGTCGGCGACCTGGCGGCGGCATGGACGCGCTCGCTGGGTGCCCTCTGTCACCCTGCTGCTGGCAGGTGCCGCGCCTGCCGAGGCCGAGGGAGGGGGCCCCGGCCCTGCTACCTCGGTCCTCCGGGTTCGCGATGCGTCCTCTGGGCCCTCATCCAGCAGGTGGCTGGGTGCGCTCGATGGGTCGGTGCGCGCCGCGCGGGGCCGCCGTGCCGCCGGCTGTCCCGGGGCCTTGCTGTCGGGCCCCGGCGGTGCTCGTGGGTCGAGGTGCGGCGCGCCCCGCAGTGGCTGCGGGTCTCTCGACTTCGCGCTTCGCAACCCGCCTTCTTAGGGCCGGCTGGTCGGGCGGGGCGAGAGGATGAGGACGAGAGCGAGGAAGACGAGGGTAAGCATAAGGATTAGGAGGAGGAGGAGGAGGAGGAGGAGGAGGAGGAGGAGGGCCAGACGCATCCACCTTGCACTCGGAGGCGGCTCCGACCTCCATCGGCTCGACGTGCTCGAGCCTCGGGGCCCCGGATCTCTCGACCCCATCCCCTCTGCGTCAGAACGGCTCTCGGGCGGCCCCCGCGAGCCCGGGGACGGACACTCCTGAGGCGGAACATGTCGCCGAACAACCTCAGCCGCGACAGTCTCGACCACCTGGAAGTCTGGAGGGGCGACGACGATGACGACGACGACGACGATCATGACGACGACGACGACGAGCATGACGACGACGACGACGACGACGACGACGACGACGACGATGACGACGACGACGACGACGACGACGACGACGACGACGAAGACGACAAGGATCACGCCGGCGACGGCGACGACGACAAGGAGGGCGACGACGACGACGCCGGCAGCAAGGCCGGCGAGGGCGACGAGCGCGACGGCGCTCGGCGTGCCCCCGAGAGCCCCAGGACGCGCCGCTGCCGGCGGCCCGCATCCTGACGCCCTTCGGCGGCGGGCAGGAGGCCGCCCGCACCGCGCCCTCGGGGCGCCCGCCCTCGGCGCCGCCCATGGAGAGGGGCGCGCGCAGAGAGCTACGACGCGCTCTGGGCCGCCTCGAGGCGGGGTCGGAGGGCCGTGCCGCGTGGCCGAGGCCTCCGCCAAGGCGGCTCGAGGCGGGGGCCCGAGCTGCTCTGCGCCGGCCTCGGCATCGCTCGGACGTGTGCATATTTTTTCTCGGCGAGAATTAAGTCGGGCATGTCCCCCTACAGGGGGATTTTCGACGAAAAATAAAAGATACCCCCTAAAGGAATCTTAAAAAAACAAAAATAACCTGGGGACTATGTTTGGAGTATTTTTTTGCCTCTTTGGGGTATTTTTGGTGTATTTTTTGCTTTTCGTCGAAAATCCCCCTGTAGGGGGACAGGCCCGACTTAAGGCGAGAATCATCGAGGACCATCCTGGACCATCGAGCAAACAAACAAACACGCACGACACCGACAAATACACGGGAAATGGACGTCCGAGCGACGGCAAGCGACGTCGCCAGTGCTCGGCTCGAACGAGGTGGGCAGGGAAAGAGAAAATGGGCAATTGCAGTGTTCGACAGCAGTCCCTGTGCATTTCGAGCAGGACTCGCCGTCCGCGCCGCCGCGGCCTGGGTCCATTTGGGACAGAAGGTCGTCTGCCCAGCAGCGGCCGCTGTTGGTGTGGGGCAACCTTTGTTGTTGGGCATTGTACCCATTTTTTCCATACCCATTTCGGGCGTCCAAAAGTGCGTCGCCGACGTCGCGGGTGCATCGGTGATGCATCGCCGATGTATCGGCGATGCGGAGCGATCCTTCGTCCCCATCTGCTCGGCCCCCATCCAGGAGGCCTCTAGGCGATGTGTCTTTTGTCGGTCGTTGTTAGTCTGGGCGTTGAGCTTCGATTGCAGCCCGTTGTCGGGCCCGGTCAAGAATGGCTCCGGGACGAAAGGCTCGGGTGTTGCTGGAAGTGCCCCTGGTTCAAGGTGCCCCCAGCTTCCTTTCGCTCCATGGTGGAGCCCCTGGGGCCCTCTGGGCATCGTGAGGGGTGCCCTGGGTCTGGGCCACCCCGAGAGTCCTGGGTGTACCTTGGGCCGGGGGTGCTTGTAACACCGCCCGAAGAGCTGCTTCTGTGGAGCCCAGGGGCGGGGGTGGCAAGCCCGAGCTCGCATGCCACACGCGGGCGGAGGATGAGCCGGGGGGGGGCAGCATGAGTGTCCCTGTGTCGGCGAGTAAGAGTGGCCATATGTCGGCGATTGTCGATTAGACTGAAGTCGGGCGTGCCCCTCTCTACAGGAGGAACATTCCAAACTAGTCCAAAAATAATGTGGGGACGATTGTTTATTTCTATTGCAAATAATTTGGATCATCTTTTGGCTATTGTCAACTTTTCAAAATCCGCCATTAGGGAGCCATGCCCGACCTAAGATTAGACATAAGAGTGACCTTTCGCTGGAGTGACCTTGGGTGCAGGCCCAATGGGATCCCCCGATCGCTGAACGCGAAGCGGTAGCAGCGGCTTGCGCGTCCCCCGTCAAGCCGCGCAGCAAGGGTCATTCTTGCCTAGGGTCACTCTTGCGTGTAGCCGAGACTACAAGGGTGTGATTACGCTAGGGTGTAATTTGCGATCGGCGCCGTTGGGGCCTCGGGGGCACGACACAATCCTCGTCGGGCCTCCTCGGGGCGCGGCGGAGAGCCCGATCGAGGTCCCCGCCTGCCCCGCAGGCTGCCCCTCAGGGTGCCAGCTGCAAACCACACCCTTCGCAAACCACACCCTTCGGGGCCGCCGCCTAAAGCCAAGGGTGTCCCCGGCTGCTCGCGCCAATGTATGCCGAACCACGGGTCGGGGGCTGCCAAGAGGGGGGTAATGACTAGGGGTGGGGAGACATCGCGGCGGGGGCCATGCTATCTCCCCGATCCTGTGCCCCCTCTTCTTGCAATACGTCTCCTGGCCACCCCTGGGCCGCGCACGTGCCTCGGGCCATGATTTGCGACCCCCCCTCTTGCACGCCCCCCTCTTTCGATGCCCCCGAACGGGGGCAGGAGGGCCAAAGCCTTTGCAAGCTCACTCGCCAGAGCCCTCCCGGGCCCCACCTTTGCTGGCGTTCCACTCCAGGCCGGCCGTTGTCGTTTGACCGGCTTGGGGCCTGGTTTCAGGGAATTCGGAAGGTGATTCCGTCCTTGATCCAGATGTTCGTTTCAGGGACCGTCTCTGGGGCCCACCGAACGGAGACGCTCAACCCCCAGACCGACTCCAGCTCGACTCCAGCTCGACTCAAGTTCGACTCCGGTTCGACTCAGGTTCCACTCGAGTCCACAGACGTTCGGCGCAGCATCGGCGCAGGAGTCGAGCGAGTGCCTCCAGGGGGGCCCCCCGGGCGAGCGCAGCTGGATCGGGGCTCGGGCCGCCCAGGCGGGCAGGCCCACTGGGGAGTCCGCCCGATCGCGGGAGATGCGGTGCGGGAGAGGCGGCCCGGGCGCTCCGGCTCGGCCCCGTCGCGCGCCCCCCTCTCTCCCCCAGACATGCTCGCGGAGGAGGATGAGGAGGAGGAAGGGGAGGAGGAGGAGGAGGAGGAGGAGGAGGAGGAGGAGGAGGAGGAACTCCTCTCGCGGGCCTCTCTCAGAGGGTACCGTCTGTGCACCGGGTGTCGCTTTTCTCTTCGCTCGCCGTGGTCGTCGGGCAGAAACAATTCTCACGCATGCTGGAGGCGGAAGAGGGGGGGAAAAGGGAGAAGGAGAGGGCCTTCTCCAGAGGCCACCTCCCCCCCAGACATGATCGCGTCGTAAAAAGGTCAGGGCGGGATGTTTCTTGGGCCAGTTGCGGCCTCGGGGGGCCATCGCCGGGCCTCGGGGCCGTCTCAAAAAACGGCGCAGGATGAGGAGGAGGACGAGGAGGAGGAGGACGAGGAGGAGGAGGAAGATGAGGAGGAGGACGAGGAGGAGGAGGAGAGCGAGGAGGAGGAGGAGGAAGAGGAGGAGGAGGAGGATGATAAAGAGTCGGGACTTCCTGGGGCCCCGTCCTGGAAAGTCAGGACGTCGCCTGTCTGGGCCTGGGGCCGCGCATTCCAGAGGTCCCTCTTTTGCCTGAAGTCGGGCATGTCCCTCTTGAGTAGGAATGTTCAAAAATGGTCAAACAATAGCCAGTGTTCATTTCTAAGTATTCGAAAGATCCTTGATTTTTTGGGGGCCAAGATCCTCTCATTTCATTTCTGATTCTTCTATCCTGGGCCTCTTCCTGGCCACTAGGGGGCCAGGAACAATTAGCAACGAGCACAATTAGAATGAGCACGATTAGACATGAACGACGCGTAGTCTGGGGAGGATGTTATGACTATTGTTTACCATTTTGGAGGGCAATTTTTGGGGCATGTTTTAAACTTTTGTCCAAAGTCCGCCTGTAGGGGGACATGCCCGACCTAACACCAGAGGTCACTCTTGCCCCGGGCCGTGGACTGCTGGACAGCGTGTCTCTCCGCCGGCTCTGGCCCACCACACCTCGGCGCGACAAGCCATACCGTCAACCCGCATGATTAGTACGGCTGGGGCACTCTTCCACAGGGGACCTGCCCTTGCATCCTCCTTGCCTCCTCGGCTCATCCTTGGCCACTTTCGTGGGCCGCGCCCCGCTCGAGAAGCCTCGAAGAGGCCCTCCAGGGCCCCTGCATCCTCATCGCGCACCCTTGCGATGCGGGTTGACTGTGTATCCACCTCTCAGTCTCCAGCTTGGCATCGCTCGGACGTGTAAATTTTTCCTTCGGCGAGGACCATCGAGGAGCATCCTCGATCATTTGGCGAAAAAGCCACGCCCGAAACCGAAAAAAACACAGGGAATGGACGTCCGAGCGATGGTCAGCCAGGCGTTCACGGCCCGAGCCCTTCCGAGCCTCCCGCCCCCGCGGACGGAGGCGATCCGCCGCTCGCCCGCGGGGCACGGCGTGCCGCCAAGGGCCGCCGCGGCGACCTGCGGAGCACACGTCCCCGCCCACAGGGACGCCTTCGGATTTCCAGTATTTTGCGCTATGGAACTTCGAAAACTGAATCAACATGTCATGCGATGTTTCACTCTCTCTTTTTTCTTTTTTTGTTTTAAAAAACTTGAATGAGTTTAAAAAACGGAGAAAAAACACATGACAAGTTCGTGGACGCGTGTTAACACGTGTGCATGAATTTGTCACTCCGAGCGGCGCCTCCGACGCCGCCCCCTGGCGCGCTCCTCGCGCCGGCGAGGGTGCACAGTGCAGACCCAAGAGTCGTCCGCGCGAAGCACCAAAAGTTGATGTGTGTATGCCGTGTCTGCTTCTTCGTGTACATCAGGTGCTGATGCCGCTACTCCCCGGGCCTCTCCCGGGATGCGTTCTGACTAGAATCTTGAGGCGCATTCAGGGGTGACGACGAGGGCCTCCCCGGGAGGCTTCAAAAAAGACGCAGACGAGGCTAGAGTAAGGATCAAGCACTGTTGAGCAAACGATGACCCCCTCGACTCCCCCCCGATCCTGAGTGACATCAACTCGCCACCGAACATTTCTTGTGAAAGCGTGTGCCCTGAAACATATTCGCCGGACATGAGAGACGCTATATGTACATTATAGACGTATGGTTGTTATGCAAATTGGTTATGCGTAGATGTGCTTATAACCAGGTCTAAAGCTGTGCATGTTCATGTATGTGTGTGTGGATGCATGTATGTATGTAGGTAGGTCGGTAGGTAGACAGGTAGGTAGGTATGTATGTATACATGTGCTGATGTGTGCTTGTATATACATACATCGATATGTGTACACATGTATGCGTGTTTGTATGTGTAATCACGTGTGTAGATATGCACATGTAAATATGTACCTACATACATATATGTATGTGTACAGGGGGATCGGCCGTGTTGAGGAGAATCTTCCAGGAGTTCCAAGAATGACAACGCTAGGAAGGTGCCACCGTTGTCTGGACTGGCCCTGCTCCGACTAGGGCTACAACCACATCGGTCCACCTACCACCAGACAAAGTCAGTATGGCAAGGCGCTATGTTGACATCGTCGTTCGCGTCTGCTCGTCCTCCTCACCCGCGCCCGCTGACTGTTGCGAATGACAGAGCGAGCGCTGAGCCGAGAAGGACCTCTCATCGATTCCGTATGCCCTCATCGACTCATTCTCGTCGCAGTCCTCATCCTGCAATACTCCTTCTCTCATCCCCTCTACTCCTCATCCTACTCATCCGTTGTCTTCTTTCCCCCCCAATAACCACAAGACCACGCTTCGATTGATGATGAGGCGAACGGGCACACCTTCCGGTGTGCGATAGGCTTCGTGTTGCATCGGTAGCAGCACGAGCAAGTCCGCATACAAAATGTTTAAGGTCGACGGGCCAAGAGCAGTACGTACGTGAGAGCGCTAATAGGTTCAGTGTTCCAGTAAGTTTATCTCCTCTAGCTATTGTAAGTGGAAGCCACCAATCAATTATGTAGTTACGTGTGTTGCCATTGTTCGCTCACGCGTGTAACCTCAGGCGTGCGCATGTCACTGCACACGCGCCACGCGCATGCCATGTGCATCGTGCGAAATCTAGTGCACACGACGGTGAACACACACGATACGATCCAGAGCACTCCGACTCCTTCGCCTGCTCTTGCTCCTGCCCCCTGCTCCTCCTGGTCTCCGTAGCCACGTCGGGCCACGGGGCGTCCCGGAGCGCCTCTGGCGGTCGGGGAGACGTCGCGGGGCCATGAGCGCGCCGCCCGCGCGCGCGCGCCATGGAGACGGCGGTACCCGTCGCGGGCAGGGTGCTGTGCGTGATGGTGCACGGGCTCGGCGGCACGGCGCGCGACTGGGACACCTGGGTCGAGGTGCTGTCCAGCAGGTTCCCCTCGTGGAGCCTGAAGCCCCTGGAGACACTCGCGGGGGGCGCCAGGGTCATGGGCAGGGCGGTGGACGCCCTGGCCTCGGAGGCCGCGGATGAGATCGCGGGCGCGGTGAACGCGCAGCTCGCCATGCTGGAGTCGCCGAGCGAGCGTCTGACACTGCACGCCATCGGCCACTCCATGGGGGGAATAATCCTCCGCGGTGCCCTGCCCAAGCTCGTGGACGAGGTGGGCGTCGAGCGCGTCAGGCTCGGGCACTACATGTCCCTGTCGTCGCCCCACCTTGGGGTGCAGGCGCCCTGGAGCACCCTTCGGCACGCCTGGAAGAACCTGAGTCGCCTCACGCAGCCCGTCTCGCTGCAGCTCGCGCAGCTATCCGTGCAGGACGCGAGCGGCTCGCGCGGGCGCCCCTACTTGGTAGCGCTCGGCGACCCCGCGGGGCCGCACTTGGCGCTGCTGCGGAGGTTCCGCACCCGGACGTGCGCCACGATGGCCAGAGGCGACGCGCTGATACCGCTGGCGTCCGGGCTCATCGAGCCCGAGCACCGGCAGTACCAGTGGCACGCGTTGACTGGAGGGTTTCTCCGAAGGGCTTACGCGACCCCTCCTCCTCATCCTCCTCCTCCTCCTCCTGCTCCTCCTCCCCCTCCTGCTCCTCCTCCATCCTCCTCCTCCTCTCCTCCTCCTCCTCCTCCTGCTCCTCCTCCTCCTCCTCCTCCTCCTCCTCCTCCTCCTCCCCCTCCTCCTCCTCCTCCTCCTCCAGATCCTCTCCCCTTCTCCTCGATCTTCCTCCCCCCCTCCTCCTCCTCCTCCTCCCTCCTCCTCCTCCTCCTCCTCCTCGTCCTTCTCCTCCTCGCCCTCCTCCTCCTCCTCGCCCTCCTCCTCCTCGCCCTCCTCCTCCTCGCCCTCCCCTCCTCGGGTCGCCTACGGCCCTGGGGGAAACCGTCCAGCGCTGACCTCCGAGGGCTCCTTCTGGCGGTTCGGGGACGTGTCGGAGCGCGGCGGCGGCGGCAGCCCATCGAGCGCGAGCGGGCCCGCGGAGCGCCCTTCGAAGGAGCGCCCTTCGAAGGAGTGCTCGCGCGGCCGCGACTGGGGGCGCGGGGGCGGCGGGCCCGGCGGCTTCTGCAGCTGTTTCGGCGCCCTCGCCCGGGCCTTGGCCGCGAGCGCCAGGAGGCAGGGCGCCAGGGACGCCCCCGTGGTCGCCCCCACGCAGCCCCTGCTGGCGACGACGGTGGAGCTCGGCTCCCCCGCCGGAGGCTCCGCGCGTGCGGAGTCCGTCGCCGCTGCCCGCGTCCAGGACGAGGACGAGGCCAGCGAGGAGGAGGAGGGGGAGGAGGAGGAGGAGGAGGAGGAGGAGGAGGAGGAGGAGGAGGAGGAGGAGGAGGAGGAGTGTCATGAGTGTCATGATCGCCACAGTCACAGTGGCAGGCGGCAGGGATTAACCGACGCCCCTCAACGCGTCGGACCCGACCGACAGCGGCCTCCAAGATAGGGGCCGAGGGTCCCTTGTGGCCTGGGAAAAGCCCTCGGCGAATTCGAAAGAGATTCTCGTGCCCTTTCTTAGAGCACAGGGAACATTCGCTGAGGAGTTGCCTCGGGTCGACTGCAGTCGATCGGCCACACCGAGCACAAAAATACAACGAAATCTCGGGCCAAAAAAGCACACAGTGACTGGGATGCAGAGAACCCCCCCCGCCGACACCGCCCGCCTCACACGAGAAATCCCATGGCCAAACTCCTGCATCGTTTCGCCGTCGTCCACAGCGGGGCAGGGCTGGCCGCAAGCCACGAAAACGTTCGCCGAGGGAACGATCGTCGAGCAAAGTGAGCAAATCCACTTCGCGCCAGTTTTAATTAAACAGTGCGAGCTTCCTCTAAGGGCAGCCTGAAGTTTAGTGACTGTGGAACGGCCCAGCTTGGGCCTGTCCGCGGTCCAAGGGGCCACACGAATGGACTCCGCCAACGCTTGGGCGGCCCGTTGGCGGATAAGAAAACAAGTGGCGTCCCATCTGTCAGTGTTAGGGATGCGCTGGCCACGAGTAGCAAGGTCCCAAGACTCCTGTGCAGCCTGGCCAGCCAACTCGTCAGCAGACTCATTACCCGCCGCGAGAAGAACCTGGTCCTCCGACAAGGAGGGGTCAGTGGGATCCAGGTGGGAGGGGGTCCACAGAACAGAAATCCCGTTCTCGCGGCCCTCTAGGGCCAAGCGGATACGAAACCGCAGATCCGAATTCACACCACTGCTGTGACGGAAACGGCGCCGCCGCCACCCCTCTAAAAGGGGCTGGTTGTCAGTGACATTTTCAAAATCCCCTGGGACGCTGCGGAGCGCCAGCTCAAAGGCCAACAGCTCCGCCCTGGGGACCGTCTGACGGCGGCCTGAGATGGTGGAGGCCCAACCCTTTAGTCGGCACCACTTGGTGCCATCCCAGGCCACCAACACAGCGGCCGCGCCGACACGCCGGCGGCGAGGGTCGAAGCTGAAGGCGCCTCCAGAGCCATCTCCAAAGACCCGCAGGAGCCCCGAAGGGGACCTGGCCGCAGCGACAGAGGATCCTTCGACTGACGACGGCGACGACCCCACCTCCCAAGCCACATCCGCCCCTCCGTCCTTGAACACAGGGCAAGTTAAAGACCTCGGAGGCAGGCCACGGAGCCACAAGGCGGGGTTAGCCTCGTGGCCCACTCTGGCCTGGTGACAGAGGCCGTCAGAGAGCTCGAAGGCCTCATGATTGCAATTCTTTGGACATTCCCACACTCTGTGGAACAGCGTGTCGGGTGCCAGCCCGCACCGGGGGCAGGTAGTGGCGACAGCATACCCCGCCTCATGTTGGCGGACGTGGGTTCACTGGCCCCCTGGCACGACAGTCGTGAGAACGCCTACATGCTCGTACTGATCCCGACGCCCGAGACGCCTCAGCTCCTGGCGCAAGGGTTGGAGGTCAGCCCCCTCGGCCAGGTCGTCGCCGTGAGGATGAGACGATACCTGAGCCCACAAGACAGCATTCAAATCTTCCTTGAAATCGTCGACCAATTCAGCGACATCGAAGTCGCCCTCAAGACGTTCAATGTGGCCCGATCAGGAAAGTGCCAAGCTTCATATTGGTCACCCACAGGTCTGTGCCATTCAACAGGGGACACAGGCTTCCAGCCAACATCAAGTAACGTGTCGACGACGGCCCCGATCGGGCCCCTTACCCGACGCCATCGTTTCGAGGCCAAAAGGTCGAGGCGGCCCCGAATGCGATGCCACGAGCGGGTGATGCGGGCGTGCAATTCAGGGAACCGATTCCACATGTCAGACCACGTGAATAAAACCTGAGCCCTCAAAGCGATGAAGGGCTCGCGTTCGGCATAACATAGAGATAGCACCGTGTTAAGACAACGGCCTGGATTTTTATTGGCAACAGATTGGGGCGCCTGAAGCCTCAAGGCAAGGATTGATGAATGGGGAGAGGCCCATGGCCTGATGGCCATAAACGGCCTGGGGAAGCGCCCCCTGTAGCCAGAGCCCCTGGGACACTTTGGCCGCCTTGGCGTGGCGTCGCAAGCGTCGAATGCGCTGTGCACGTGGACGGGCCCTCCTCTGACGGTCCGAGAGCTTAACGACCGCCCGACGAGCCCCACCTCCCGTGTCGCAGCCCAGGTCAACAGCTTGGACCGCCAGGGAAGCTGGGATGCCTACCTCCCTCAGGTTGGCCAGAATGCGCTTTCCAACCTTAGGAGAGGATGCAATGACCTTGGTCTTAGGCGACACGGGCAGCTGATGCAAAGCAAACGATCGGGCGAAAGACTGGCCAACCGTGGAAAGTTGAGCTATAACATTCTCCTCAGTACCCTCGGCCCGCGCCACGGTGTCATCAACAGAGGTCCAGAGGCCCGCGGAGGAGACAGGGGCACGGACCCCCGAGGCCGCATGAGCGGCCGACAAAATCGGACCCAGGAAAACCTCGGCGAGTTTGACACCGCGCGCAGAGCCTGCAACAATGGAGCGGGTGGGAAAAGTTAAATCCGACGCGACGTTCCTGGACCGAAGGATCCTGGGAGCAAGGAACATCTGCACTTCTAAAAGGGCGACGATCGACGGGGATCCCTGCTCGACCGAAACACGCATCAGTGACAGTATGCTGACGCGGCCATAAAATCTTTCGAGGTCGAGGAGGGGGGAGGCCGAGGTGAAACCCAGCTGGAAGGAGGACTCATCTAAGATGGCCCTCCGCAGGGCCGCTCTAAGAGCCGAGGACCCTCGGATCACCGTGTCCCAAAACTCGCCGAGGTCCTGGGACCACTGGTCCGTGATCGGGGCCCGAGCTCTCGACCAGACTCCCATGCAGGTCGGCAAAACACCGGTAACCCTATCACCTCCTGAAGGTTTCGGGACGGTCGCTCCCACGGCTAGCAAAAGCTGGACAGGCCACGAGCCTACCCTCTCAGCTTCGCGCAGCATGTCGCCGAACTGCTGCTGCCCCTCGGTCGGCAGCATCTGAATGTCGATGGGGCTGAGGACGTCCACACCTCGAGCCTTGTTGGGAGCCATCCTGGAGACAACTCTCATGATGCAATCGTCCTCAAGCTCGCTGATGGGGTGGCCGCGAGCGCGCTGGAGCAACAACTGCATACCCATGCACGGGTCCTCGCGAGACGCATGCGGATCAGTCCAGATAGTCCGCCACGCCTGCAGCTTGTGCCCCATAAGCCTATCAGGGTCGCCAGTGGCCTCCTCAGGTCCATCGCCAGGGACTTCCAGCGCTGCAGGCTGCTGAGGGTCGCGCACGTGCCGATGGGCCACAGATGGTCTGGTGCGCCAGCAGTCCCTGGCCCACCTGACGTAGGCGGCGCCCGAGGACACTAAGGCCCTGCCCCAGGAACGCGAGCACCAAGTCTCCGTGACCTCAACGAGCCGCTTCAGGGTTTCGACGTCCAGAGGCGGCCCAAAGATGAGACAGGCCACATCAAACCACTCCTGTACCTCCTGGTGAGTGGCCCTGGGGCCGAATAGAACGGCCCTCGGCTGGGCTTCGGCCTGGTCAGTCAGGCTGGAAATGGATGTAGCCAGGGCATCTTGCTGCAAGGGGTCCCTGTCGTGTCGGCGCAGGGAGGCGCAACGTGTTACCAACGACGACATCGTCCACCAAAACTTCATCGTAGGGTTACGCATATGAGTGCGCCCTGGGGACGGCTGTAGCTTGCGCCGAGTAAGGCCGTACAAATCGCCTCGTCCAATGTGCTGGGCCTGCTGGTCGGTCGGAATGCCTTCGGTACGTAATATAGCCAGTTCCAAGGTAGATACCCAGCGTTGATAAGACTAGGACATGGACTGGACGTCATCTGCCGCGCTTGTGGGGAAAGCCCAGGCCCTCGAGTCCGAACTGGCACGTGTCCAAGGTCGAACCGCAGAGGCCGCAGCGGCCCACGCGTCCGACCCCAACCGAAAGGGTACCTGCTCAGCTTCGTCATCAGGGACCTCATCATCAGGAGGATTGACCTCATCGAAGGCACCCTGCAGTTCGGCGCTGAGTCGTTCTCGTCTGCGGACTCGAGCTACCGCACGGCGCCGTGAGCGCTTGCTGTCAGGGTCTGAGGCCTTCTTGGGCATGGGCCTTTGTGGAAGCTCACTCGGATAATCCAAAACCGGATGCCGCCAATCCGCGTGGCCAGAGAGGATGTCAATATCCAGGGCAACGTGTGTCTTCCATGGAACTAACGTGAAAGGCTTCACTCTAAGTTGATCAGCAAAACCCCTCTTGACAACCAAGTAGTCGATCAATGAACCACTGCCAAGGGTACAAGTCGCACTGCATCCGCTGGGGGTGACAATCTCCCCGTCCCAAACTTTGAGAAGGCCGCTCATGGTCAGCTCGTCGGGGTCCAAATTCCAGTCTGCACAAATTATCCGAGGGTCAGCCAGCGAGCAGACAAACCTGCTGATGGAACGAAGGCGGGGAGTATTGATGCCACCTGTTTTGGGCCCAGGAAATAGGTAGGCCGACAACAGCACAACATTGCCAC
>CAUYUJ010017539.1:138250-145750 GCA_963575745.1 Prorocentrum cordatum | reverse complement strand
GGGGGTACAGTCGAGAGGTTGGAAACGAAGACATTTTTCGATTCAGGAAGGGACCTGGTTGGAGAAGGAGGAGGAGGAGGAGGAGGAGGAGGAGGAGGAGGAGGAGCACGAGGAGGAGGAAGACGACAAGGAGGGGGAGGAGGAGGAGGAGGTGAATGAGCAGGAGGATCAGGAGAAAGAGGAGATGGAGAGGAGGAGCAGGAGGAGGAGGAGCAGGGAGCAGAGAGAACAACGAGGAGCAGGAGGAGGAGGATGAGGAGGAGGAGGAGGGGCAGGATGAGGAGGGGGAGGAGGAGCAGGAGGAGCTGGAGGAGGAGGAGGAGGAGGAGGAGGAGAGAGGAGGAGAGGGAGGAGGAGGAGGAGGAGGAGGTGGTGGAGGAGGAGGAGGAGGAGGAGGAGAGAGGAGCAGCAGAAGGGTGACGAGGAGGAGAGGAGGAGGAGGAGGAGGAAGAGGAGGAGGAGGAGGAGGAGGGAGAGAAGGAGCAGGAGGAGGGGAGGAGGAGGAGCAGGATGACGAGGAGGAGGAGGAGGAGGCAGGAGCAGGAGCAGGAGCGGAGAGCAGGGAGCAGGATGAGCAGGAGGAGGAGGAGAAGGAGCAGGAGGAGGAGGAGGAGGTGGGAAAGGAGAAGGAGCAGGAACAGTATGAGGATGACGAGTAGAAGCAGGAGGAGGAGCAGCAGGAGGAGGAGGAGGAGAAGGAGGAGGAGGACCAGGGGCAGGAGGGGGAGGAGGAGAAGCAGGAGGAGCAGGAGGAGGAGGAGCAGGAGGAGGAGGATGAGCAGGAGTAGAAGGAGGATGAGGAGGAGGAGGTGGAGGAGCAAGAGGAGGAGGAGGAAGAGGAGGAGGAGGAGAAGGAGCAGGAGGAGGAGGAGGAGGAGGAGGAGGAGGAGGGGGAGGAGGAGGGGGAGGAGCAGGAGGAGCAGGAGGGGGAAGCGGATGATGGTGATGATGATGATATTGATGATGATGCTGATGATGATGATGCTGCTGATGATGATCATGATCATGACGATGATGATGCTGCTGCTGATGATGATAATGATGATGTTGATGCTGGTGATGATGATGCTGATGCTGCTGATGCTGATGATGATAATGATGATGATGCTGCTGATGATGACGAGTAAACTGGTGGTGATGATGATGCTGATGGTGATGGTGATGTTGTTGTTGCTAAGTATGATGATGCGGATGATGATGATGATGCTGATGATGACGATGATGATGCTGATGATGGGGATGCGTATGCTGATGGTGGTGACGGCGACGACGACGACGATGGCGATGATGATGATGATGATGATGATGACGATGCCGATGATGATGATGATGATGATGATGATGATGATGATGATGATGATGATGATGATGGTGATGGTGATGGTGATGACGATGATGATGCTGATGCTGATGATGATGATGATGTTGATGCTGATGATCACGGTGATGCTGATGCTGATGATGATGCTGCTGATGCTGATGCTGCTGTTGCGGCTGGTGATGATGCTGATGATGATGATGACGATGCGGATGATGATGCTGCTGTTGATGATGATGCTGAGGCTGATGATAATGCTGCTGATGGTGCTGCTGCTGATGCTGATGATGATGATGTCGATGATGCTGATGGTGATGATGGTGATGATGGTGATGCTGACGATGATGATGGTGATGTTGCTGATGACGATGATGATGTTGATGGTGATGGTGATGATGGTAATGATGATGCTGCTGATGATGATGCTGATGATTATGATGATGATGATGATGATGCTGAAATTGATGATGATGATGCTGATGATGATGATGATGACGATGATGATGATGATGATAATGATGATGATGATCATGATGAATTATGATGATGATGATGATGATGATGATGATGATGATGATGATGATGATGATGATGTGCTGCTGAGGAGGAGGGGGAGGAGGAGAGGAGGGAGGGGAGGGGATGGTGATGATGATGATTGATGATGATGGTGCTGGTGATGGTGATGGTGATGGTGATGGTGGATGGTGATGGTGATGATGGTGATGATGATGATGAGGAGGAGGAGGAGGAGGAGGAGGAGGAGGAGGCGGCGGAGGAGGAGGAGGGGGAGGATGGGGAGGAGGAGGAGGAGGAGGAGACGGCGGAGCAGGATGAGAATGATGACGAGGAGGAGGAGGACGAGGAGGAGGAGGAGGAGGAGGCGGAGGAGGAGATCCGTAGCCATTTTGGCTCAAGCCATTTGGCTCAAGGCCATTGCCTGGGGGCTTCCCTTCCCCTGGGGTGGGGGCTCGAGCTGGTCACAGGGACCCGCGCCCCTTGTTTTCACTGTACTTTGTTTCTGCTGATGGCTCCTCAGCATTCTTGGGATGGCAGCAGTTCTCACATGTGGCGCTGCGAGCGCTGTGGGTGCAGTAAAACGGAGTGGAACCAGGTGCACTGCAAGCATTGCGGTGCTCACTGGCAGACAGGCGAGAAGAAGAAGGCCAGGAAGGGCAAAGGGACTGACCGAGATGGTTGGAACCAAGGTAAGCTGGGCGATTTTCCTCCTGGGCTTGGCGGCAAGGTTCCGTTGCCAGTCGGAGCCCAGGCAGGAGGGAAGGACCCAGTGCCAGATTTATCCATTGAGGATGTGCGACAAATCATCGAGTTGGCCAACAAAGGGAAGAATGCTCCCCTCGCACAGTACTACGAGTCGGTCTTGGTGGCCAAGGACCGCACCGCAGTCTCCCCACAGGTTCGTGCTGACCAAGCAAATCGTTCCATCGTCAAGTTGGAAGGGGAGTTGCGGGTCCAGACCACGACGCTGGCAGATATGCACGAGCAGGTGCAGAAGCAGCAGGAGGTCGTGTCCACCACCATGGCTGAGCTGGCGGCGCAGGAGGAGATTTACAAGCAGGCGATCACCGAGCTTCACTGCACCATATCCTCAGCTCAGCCTGAGGGTGCCGCATCAGCCAAGAAGGTGGTCTCCTTGGGTGATATTCTCAGTGGCAAGGACACCGATTGGGACTTATCGTGTGGTGATGATTTATTCGGGTTGGGAGAATATATTGATCTGCTGGAGTCCGATGTCAAAGAAGCTAAAGATCGGGAGGCTCGACTCAAAACTCAGTTTAGGGAGTTGGCCACCAACCTGTTCGGCGAGCTCAAGGCCAAGGCCGAGGCCGCCCAGAAGGAGCAGGAAGAACTACGGGCCCGACTTGCGGGCAAGCGACGACGAGATGGAAAGGCGGCTGGGGAGGGAGATGGGGCATCGGCGGGCGCGGCATCCGCGGCGGACGGCGGTGCGGCGGCGGCGGCGTCCCAGGCCCCCCCAGGACAGGATGCAGCAAAAGGACCTGGGCAAGGCAAGGGCTCGCCTCTCGGACGCAACAGTAAGGAGCTGCGTGAGAAGGCCCAAGCTCTCCTGGCCAAGGGTATCGGCAAGAGCAAGGAAGTCGAGGGCCAGGCGAGTCTTTAGCACGCCTTGTGTGCCAAGTGCAGGCTCGCCTGACGAGCCGGACTCAGGTTCTGCATCAAGTTCGGCCTCTTCATGGTCCTTTGTGACAGTCAACACGTCGGGTTGGTCAGGTACCCAGCATGCCCTGACTGATCCAGCTCTGGCGGGTGCCCATGTGATGTGCTTCCAGGAGTGCAGGGTTTTGCGTGAGCGCATACCTCAGAGTGAGAGCAGTGTGCGTTCGGACGGCTGGAAGTTACGAATGACACCAGCTGTGCGTACAGGGGAGAATGGTGAGAAGGGGGTGTCGTCTGGGGTCGGCATCGCAGTGAAGCACCACATCGGCATGGGCTCCGTCGTAGGGCCCCACAATCACCTTATGAATCCTCGGAGTTCCATTGTATGGGTTAATGGAGGAGTTCGAGGGGGACTAAATATAGCTAGTATGTATCTACCTGATGGGGAAGGAGTCCAGGGAGAACGGGGCCGCCAGCTGATAAATCAGATGGGCGAATTTCTCTATGCTGCGCAGAAGCCCTTCATCTGGGCTGCGGACTTCAACTCGTGGCCGTCAGAAGTGCAGGCGTTGCCAATCATTCACAAGCTTAGGGGCGTCGTCGTGTACGGCAACCAGCCCGCGTGCAGGGTAGGTCGGTGGAGAGAGCTCGATTTTTTCATTGTCTCGCACGACCTCGTGGGCTCGATCAAGTCCTGTCGCAGGGTGGAGGAGTCAGGGAATAAAACGCATTATCCTGTAATGTTAACTCTCTCCACGGACGCCCATCGACGGACCAAGCAGGTTTTAAAGTTGCCTCGGCCTTTTCCCCTTGAAGGGCCAATAGGCCTTGCGCCTCAGAGGAACTGGGGTGATCTGCTAGATAGGTTTCACGGCTTTGACGAGAGGCCAACCCAGACCGAGTTCAACCTTTTGTACTCGGACATGTGTGCGATGATGGAAGGAGAGCTCGTTGACATCCTAGGTATTCCTTTAGCTGATAGGTTGCAGTATTTCGGCAGAGGAGCTGGGTATCATCTGGTATCTAGGCCTGTTTTGGAGAATGTCAAGGGCCCCTATCCCAAGTGCACCAAGGCCTCCAGGGCGCTCAGGAAGTTCCAGGTCCGTCTAGAGGAGCTCAGACACCTTCGGAAGCGTGAACACTGCTGGCACTCGTCAGGGGCCAAGGATCTCGTAGGCAAGCTCCGTAAGCCGATATCCGACCTAGCAGCTGTTCCTGGATGGCGAAAGTTTCAAGATGGGTTACGTTTTCAGGCTGGCGTTTCTCTTGGTGAATTGGATGGGTATACTGAGTCCGTACGAGAATTCGCCGAGTTTGTTGAGGCGTGCTTCAGGCAGGCCAAGACGAAGGTTTGGAGGGACTGGGTGAATAGTTCTCTGGCGGTTGGTGGAGGGGCTGTGTATAGGTACACCAAAGAACCTGTGGGTTGGGCTCCCGACCCCACTGGAGTTTCTGGAGGTCCCGCAGGCCAGGTCGACACCGTCGAGTCCCTTCTGGAGGAGTGGAAAATCATATGGCACGAAGGAGAGCCCAGCCGGCTCACGGCCGAACACCTAGGACTACCCCTTGGAGATGCCCCACCAGTCCCGACTCTGGAGCAGATCAACGGAGCCCTCAAACGGTTCAAAAAGAACACAGCCGTAGGAGTGGATGGGTGGAGCCCTGCTGCGCTGAAGAAGCTCAGCGATCAGGCGCTCGAGGTGTATGCCAAGTTTCTTTCGTGTGTGGAGACGCACTTGCTGATCCCAGCGCAGTGCGACACGTCGCCGATTGCCTTCTTGCAGAAGCCAGATGGCGGCTACAGGCCCATAGGCATCCTGGCGACAGCGATCAGAGTACTAAGCCGTATCCGTAGGTATGAAGCAGCACAGTGGGAGCGAGCACACGAGCTGAAGTGTATCTATGGGGCGAAGGGTAAGAGTTGTGAGAGAGCGATATGGCAGCAAGCAGCGTCGGTCGAGTCAGCCAAAGCAATACAAGCGTCGTCAGCGTCGGCTCTTATAGATATGGAGAAATGCTATGAGAAGATCCCGCACGATGTATGGTGGCACGCGTGTGTGAAGCATAACTTCAATTTGCGTCGTATCAGGCTTTTGCTCATGGTGTATGGGGGTAAGCGTCGTGTCAAAGTGCGTGAGATTGTGTCCGACACTATCCAGATCACGAGATCTATCGTGGCAGGGTGTTCGTTTGCCACGACGCTCCTGAGGGTCATTTTGCACGATGCCTTGCTGTATATGCAGGAAAGATGGAGCTCGCTCACTCCATATGTGATGGTGGATGACATCACCGTCGAGGCGATAGGCTCCATGCGGAACGTGGAGCTGAAAATCGCCACGGCCGTGCCTGACTTGTGTCGTCGTCTCGAGCAGTTAGGTTTGGTCATCTCCAGGAAGAAGGGCCAGATTGTGGCCTCGAGTGACCAGCTTGCCCAGAAGTTGCAGAAGGCTCTGTCCAGGTATTGCTTTAAAGCGTATTCCTCGGTGAAAAATCTCGGGCACGATTTCGGGATGCAGTCCAGGAAGGGGAAGAAGACGCTCAGGCAGAGGATTTGGTCCGTTCGGAGGCGAGCTGGTCGGTTTCATTCCATTAAGCATCACAGGAAAGGGCTGAAACGTGCATTTCGGGCTGGAGGGATGGCGGCAGCAACGTATGGTATAAGGGTCCAGGGAATGTCGACGACGGACCTGTCCATTTTACGATCTGTTGCATCCTTCTTTTTGTTTGGGAAGGCGAAGGGGCGCTCGCGTGCAGTGCAGTATTTACTAAAGGATCCGTATGACCTCGACCCGTCGTTCGTCGTCAATACATTACCGTTATTGACATGGTATACAGCACTGCGACAAGAGTGGCTCCCTCGGAAATTGCTTTCCACCATCTTTGAAGCGGCCGCGGCCGCGTCCAAGGCTGGGTGGAGCTCGGTGATAGGACCTGCTGGCGCAGTTATCCAGACCCTCGTGCGCATGGGTTGGGTGGCGGTAGACTTTGTGACGTGGAAAGATGCCCAGGGGCTCGTGGTGGACCTCCTCGAGATAGGTCTCCAGACCCTCAAGAGCCTCATCCATCGTAGCCTCCGCAGGGCCCAGGGGATTCAAGCGCAGAGGCACTTTGGATGGGACTGTTTGCCGTATTTGGATCATATCAAGCAGGAATTGCAGCGCATGGGGGACGGGATGAACATATCCAGGCAGATTTAGTGGTCACGCATCTTGCTGGAGGCCTCTGGACCCAGAGCATGCTGTACTGCGAAAGATATTCCATATCCAGCCTGTGTCGTAGCTGTGGAGCTCAGGCAGGCACCATTCGGCACCGTATATATGAATGTGATGGTCAAGCTGCTTGGCGGCGAGACTTTGACATGGCCGAGCTTGTGGATATCAGTCGGGAAGCAGGAGATTGTCCGCTTGTCGAGTATGGTGTTACAGGCTCGGGAAGAGATGAATACCCTCCCCCGCTCGTGGGATCCGTGGCTGAAGAGAAGTTCCAGAACAGACTGGGGCCCAGGGGCCACTTGGGGTTGGAGATTTTCATCGATGGATCGGGGTTGAACCCTGAAGTGGAATGGCAAACCCGTTCGGGATGGTCGTGTTGTACATTGGTTCCAGGATCCCGCGAAGCAGGACTTGTGTGTTATGGTCCCACGCCTGGCGTGGTGCAGAGTGCAGGGCTCGCCGAACATTTCGCCTTTTATATGGCCTTGTGCTTGGTGGGGCCGAAGGCGGTCATCATCACCGATCATAAGAACTTGCTGCTGTCCGTGGACAAAGGAGCTGAAATAATGCGTCTTCTGTCCCAGCCATATTCTGAGATTTGGAGGCTGATTTTCTGGAAAATCGAGGACGTGGGGAGAGAGAACTTTGAGCTGGTCTGGATGCCATCCCATAAATCCAAGGCGTGGTTGAGTAGGAATGGTTTTCCCCCGCACTGGCACGCTGGGAATTCTGAGGCCGATAGGTATGCTAAGTTAGGAGCGATGGGTCACCCGTCCCAAACCCCAGATCCTAGAGCGACTCAGGGCCGCTGAGCAGTTCGGGATTAAGTTTGTT
>CAUYUJ010017539.1:112853-133150 GCA_963575745.1 Prorocentrum cordatum | reverse complement strand
CTCCTCCTCCTCCTCCTCCTCCTCCTCCTCCTCCTCCTCCTCCTCCTCCTCCTCCCTGCTCCACTTCATGGTCCGTATCGGCCGTCGCCGGGTCGCGAGGACGATCCACGGTCGGACGCCGACCGAGATCGACAGCGGCCAGGATCGCAGCGGCGCTGCCGCGCTCGGCCCTCCTGGTCGTGGTCCCCAGTGTCTCCTCCCCTCCCTCGAGGCACGGCCACCGACAAGGGCATGGCGGCCAGGATGGGAGGCCACACCTGGAACCCGATCAACGGCGACAGCAGGACCGAGATCTACTTCAACGGCCTCCGGAACGAATCGCACCCCTGCTGATGGGCCCGTTGTCCACCACCGCCACCAGCATGAGTTGGAGGGCGAGGGGGTCCTCCTCCTCCTTCTCTTCGTCCTCCTCCTCCTCCTCTTCGTCCTCCTCCTCCTCTTCGTCCTCCTTCTCGCCCTCCACCTCCTTCCCCCCTCCAACTTATGGTGGCGGTGGTGGAAAACATGCCCGTCATCTTCTTCCTCGGGACCCAGAGGGCCAAGTTCCCGACCGACCCCCGGATGATGGTGAAGACCTGCCTGCGCGCGCCCGACTCGCACCCACGGCACAGCGCCATGCGCCAGCGCCGGACGGAGGTCCAGCTGGCGCAGACCGAGAACAGCTTCTCGTACGCAGGCTTCCAGAATCGGTGCGGCCAGCTGTTCCCTGCCAACCCGCCGAAGCGGTACTCCATTCGGGCAGTGCCGAAGGGGGTCACCGCTAGGGGGGTCACCATTTCCCCCTCAAAGCCGAGGTTCTGGGATCGACGCTCGAGGAGGCTCTGAGTCGGTCTGAGTAGGTTTGAGAGGCGCTGCAACTTTCTGAGGCCGTACTTCCTCGAGGAAACATGGCGGTTCCTTGCGGAAGGGGCGACCCCTTTAGTGGTGACCCACCTTGGCATGGCCTGGTCCATAGAGAACTCCCGCTTCTGTTTCGAGACGGAGAAGCTGCGGCCCAAGCAGGCCACCAGGCAAGAGTGGGCGCAGCGACGAGCCGAGCAGATGACCACGAGCGTGTCTTGCCCGAGCCTCGACCTGCGCAACCCCGCGGGCAGTCTGGATCGGGCGATGCGGGAGGACCCGCGGAAACACGCCAGCCAGCTGCAAACGGAGAGCGACCATCAGGTTCCCAGGGTGCACCCCCGCAGCGTGGCAATGTCCAAGGACGCGACGGGGCAGGGGCGAGCGGCGGCACAGAGTCAGAGCCACCTCTCCGTCCATCGCGTAGAGAACGCGGATTTCTCCGTCACGAGGATCGGGGGAGGAGGGAGGAGGGAGAGGAGGGAGAGGAGGGAGAGGAGGAGGAGGAGGAGGAGGAGGAGGAGGAGGAGGAGGATCTCCCCCTTGTTCGGGCCTCCCGGGAGGCCAGCGTCGCCACCCATCGGATTCGCCTCGACGTCCTGGTCAGAGCGCACTCCCGGAGAGGTCCGAGGGGGCAGCGGCATCGTTGCCTTGTGGTTCCCCCGGAGGAAGAACGGCCACTATTCGGGCCACGACTTCATCACCAAGGACGATCCGTACTACGCGAGGCCGCAGAATGCAAGGATCTCGAATTCGGTCAAGTACGACATCATAAACAACCAGCGCAAGTGGTTCAAGTACTGAGCCTGCCCGGCGGGTGCCGAGCCGCACAGGAGAACGACCGAGGCAGGAGCGGCGGCGGTGCCGGCAAGCGGAGGTGCGCCCTTGCCATCAGCAGCCGCCAGCGGGGCCTCTCGCCCGCATGCTCCTCTTCCCGAACGCGCCCCCTCCCCGCACACACTCCTCCTCATCGCGTGCTCGTGCCGCCCCTCCCTCACCTCCTCCTCCTCCTCCTCCTCCTCCTCCTCCTCTCCTCCCTCTCCTCCCCCGCCTCCTCCTCCTCACCTCCTTTCCTCCTCATCCTCCTCCCTCCTCCTCCCCGCCGCTCATCGTCCTCCTCCTCCTACCCCATCTCCTCCTCTCCCCCTGCCTCCCTATCTCGAGCGTCCCCCCGTCGACAGGCCTTATCCTGGGGCTTGAGCCCCGGCCAGGACGGCGAGCGCGACGAGACCCTGTCTCGTGTCCTACTGGCCTCCCCTCCCTCCAGGACCCCGCAGGCCACGTTCTTGCCCCGTCCGTTGCCCGTCCCCTCCTCCCCGGGGCTTCCACTCCCCTCCCCCATCCTCTCCCATGCACCCTCTTGCAGCCCTTCCCCCATCCTCCATCCCCTCCCCCGTCCCCCGATCGCCGAGTACCCTTCACATCCCCTGTTGCATCCCCTCCCCTCCCTTTCCCGCCCGGCAACAAGGGGCTAGACTGGCCAAGTGGTCACTGCACAGATGTTTTGGTTGCTTCACGGGCACATCGTCTCACCATCTCGGCCAGGCTATCTGCGGGGTGAACGTACTTTATTTTGCATTTTCGAGGGGCCTTTCTTGTTCTGTAAATGGCAGTATTCTCTTGTACTCCGACCTGGGTGCAACGCGGATTCGACGCGAATTTGACTTGGACGTCACACCGACTCGACACGAATTCGACCCGTATCCCACGCGGATTCGACGCGGTCGACCTGGATTCGACATAGATGCGACGTTGATATTTGGTGCGATGGGATTGGCGAGGTCCCACAAAGATGCAACATAAAGTATTGCAGCCCAGAAGACGTGCACTTGTTCGCCTCTGGTCGGTTGGCAACGGCTTCGCAGCGCCCCCCGATGTTCCCCAGAGTCTCCCAGCACTCTCAGATCTGCGTCCCAAAGGGTCCTCCAGAAGATCGTTCCAGGACGCCTCCCAGAACGCCCCAGTAAGCGTCCCAAGACGA
The DNA here is from genome assembly GCA_963575745.1 of Prorocentrum cordatum. Lineage (NCBI taxonomy): Eukaryota > Dinophyceae > Prorocentrales > Prorocentraceae > Prorocentrum > Prorocentrum cordatum. The sequence continues at coordinate 130,329 of CAUYUJ010017539.1, read as the reverse complement.
CGGCAATTGATGATGACAGCAATCATAGCGATGTTGTGCTGTTGATAATGCGGAGAGTGACGATGGCGATGCTGCTGCTGATGATGATGATGATGATGATGGTGGTGGTGGTGGTGATGGTGCTGCTGCTTCTGCTGCTGGTGTTGTTGATGGTGATGATGATGCTGCTGATGATGATGATGATGATGATGATGATGCTGTTGCTGGTGATAAGGATGGTAATGATGATAATGATGATGAGGAGAAGGAGGAGGATGTTGTTGGTGTTGATGACGCCGAGATCGCATATGACGTGCGGAGGTGTTCGGAGGGAGGATAAGGCGGAGGAGCAGGATGGTAAAGGTTGCAGCAGGACGATGACGACGACAAGAAAACACTAAAGACGACAACTCCGACTGCGACGAATGTCCGAGAACCTTCAAAAAGACCTCCAAGAGCCTTCCAAAGCCTCTAGTGACTCCGACGGCTATCCAGAGGCTTGCCAGAAATCGCTGAGGAAGCCCACGACGGGTCGCATACTGCAACAAGGCATAAACATAGGCACTCAGATGCCCGCGCCTATTTCTTGGATCTGCGCTCGGGCCCAAACCCTGGCGCGTGGAGCGGGCCAGTGGCGGCGCCAGAGGCGCCGCCAGGGGGCCGAGCGCTGATCCGAGAGATCCGAGCGGAGCGCTGAAAGCTTACGTTTATTTTGTTGTTGGTGCTGCTACTGCTGTGGTTGTTGTTGCTGTGAGTGTTGTTGTGATTGTTGTTGTTGTTGTTGTTGTTGTTGTTGTTGTTGTTGCTGTTGTTATTGTTGCTGTTGTTGTTGCTGCTGTTGCTGTTGTTGCTGCTGTTGTTGTTGCTGTTGCTTGTGCTGTTTTTGTTGCTGCTGTTGTTGTTGCTGGTGTTGCTGCTGCTGCTGTTGCTGTTGTTGATGTTGTTGTTGCTGTTGATGTTGCTGTCGTTGTTGCTGCTACTGTTATTGTTGTCGTCGTCGTTGTTGTTGTTGATGCTGCTGTTGCTGTTGTTGCTGTTGTTGTTGCTGTTGTTGTTGTCGCTGTTGCTTTTGCTGTAATTGTTGTCCGCACGACGCAGACGGTGGCGGCGGCGGCGGCAGCCCGGAGGCCGCCGCGGAGCTCGGGTCGAGCACGCCGGCGCCGCGGAAGCAGAACGCGCTGGTCTCGTGGCTCGGCTCCAGCTGGCGGGGATCCGGGTGGGGCTGGGCGCCGTTTCGTGGCACAGCCACGAGTCTGCCTCACAACTGAGTAACGAAGCAGATTTTGTTGGAGCGCCCCTGGGGTGAGAACTCACCAACCTCGACACGAACACTTAGGTACTGGTTCTGGTCCTTTTGGCAATCCTGGCACGTCCATGCCGACCAGAGCCAGTACTAAGCTGGTCTCTTGGTTGTGACGAGTGCAGCGTTGACATGCGCAAAACATCCGCCAGGGTGTGTGTCCTCGATGTGGTTGTGCTCGCTTGCTGTCCCTGCGCCGTCGCCGCTGCAGTCGATGCACAGCAGTCTCCGTGGTGATCGTCGTCGTCGTGGTGCTCTGCTGGCGCGTCGGTGTCGTCGTGATCGTCGTCGTCGCCCTCTGCCTCCTCTCAGACACAATGAATCGTCGATCCGCCGGAAAATCTCGGAACGTGGGGGAAGGGGGGGGGAAGCCGAAAACTCCAGAAGACATGGAACAAGAGATGGGAGATCTTGGGACCTGTGCGCGGCTGTTTGCTTGTGTGCCCCCGGGCCCCTTGTCAAACTGCTCGGCCTCGGGGGGCCTTCACAGGCCGCGATGGCGGCACTGTCCTGGAGCTCCTGGAGGGGCGTCCCGGGGGGGGACCACCTCTTCGAGGGCCGCCGTGGCTCCTCGGCTCGCCCGTGCGCGCGGAGGGCCTCCCCCGCCCGCCCCTGCGCGCGCGCGCTCTGCAGCGCGGTGCCTGGAGCGCGCGGGGGGAGTGCAGGGAGGGTCCTGTTTTTTTTTTGTCTTTCTTTTCTCCTTATTTCCCATTTCCTCTTCCCCTCCTCTCACCATCCCCCCTCCTCCTCCTACCTCCTCCTCCTCCTACTCCTCCTGCTTCTCTGCTCCTCCTCCTCTGCCTCCTCCTGCTCCTCCGGCTCCTCCTCCTCCCTCCCTCTCCTGCTCCTCCTCCTCCGCCTCCTCCAATCCTCGCACTCCTCCTCGGGGGGAGGATCAGCCCCCCCCCCCCGCCCACCGCTGCGGCCGAAGGAGCAGGTCGGACGAGTACGAGAGGGAGCAGGTCGGCCGAGTACGAGAGGGAGCAGGTCCGGAGAGTGCGAGAACGAGTGCGAGGAGGGGGGGGATCAGGAGGGGGGGAGGAGGAGCAGGTCGGAAGAGTACGAGAGAGAGCAGGTCGGACTAGTACGAGTACGAGTACGAGTACGAGTACGAGTACGAGTACGAGTACGAGTACGAGTACGAGTGGAGGGGGATCAGGAGGGGGGAGGAGGATTAGGAGGGGGGGAGGCGGATCAGGCAGGAGGACGATCGCTGTAGACGGCAGCCGACGGCGCACGGGCCCTTTCTGGAATGTCACAACAGGCCCACTCGGGTCATGTTGGAAGGGACGAGGACAAATCCGTCCTGGAGCGTCCCGGAACGCTTTCAGAGCGTTCCAGAACGCTCTGAGAAGGCCGCGGCGCCCGAGACATTCTCCAAATCCGCCGGATCTCAGAGATTCTCGATTTTTTCCTGACCCGGATTGATCCTCGCGCCTCGGCTCCGTCTCAATGCAAGTCCAACGTGCTCACGACAACCTCAGGATCCACCACGAAATATTGGTGACAGGATTTGGACCAACGTAGATGCCCGCGAAGACGGACATTACCTCGTCCAGAGGCGACGTGAGGGCAACCAGTCAGAACAGCAAATTCAGTTATACCATGAAATCAACTGACGATGGCTGCTGAACCGATACAGTCTCCTGATGCAGAGTCATTTCGAAAAGGCCCACGACGTGCGCGAACAACATGCTGTCAGGAGGACTCGTATGCGGAGGAGGACGAGCATGAGGAGGACGGAGGAGGACGGAGGAGGAGGAGGAGGAGGAGGAGTAGGAGGAGGAGGTGGAGGAGGAGCAGGAGGAGGAGGAGGAGGAGGAGGAGGAGGAGGAGGAGGCGGAGGAGGAGGAGGAGGAGGAGGAGGAGGAGGAGGAGAGGGGAGAGTGGCAGCAGGAGTCCTGTGTCTGTCGCGACGGGTTGGCCCCCGGGGCCGACGCGCCCTTCGAGCAAAAACCTGGGCGCTCCTGTTGAGGTCAGCCAGGACTGTCTGAGATAGGCCTGGTTTCCACCACCACCATCAGTTGGAGGGGGGCAGGAGGTGGAGGACGAGGAGGAGGAGGAGGAGGAGGAGCAGGAGGAGGAGGAGGAGGAGGAGGAGGTGGAGGAGGAGGAGGAGGAGGAGGAGGAGGAGGAGCAGGAGGAGGAGGAGGAGGTGGAGGAGGAGGAGGAGGAGGAGGACCCCATGTCTCCTCCAACTTCTGGTGGTGGCGGTGGTGGACAACAGGCCCATCATGTCTGCGGGGGGCTGCCTGTGCGCAGCCCGAAGCCCTGCTGAGAGGGGGAGAGGGGGCTCCGAGACACCGCGGTGCGGGCAGGAGCTCGGGCTCCGCCCGCCGCGCCGCCAGCTCCGGCCAACCACGCTCCTCCGCGCGGCACGCCAGCCGGGTCTGGGCCCGCAGGCGCCGACAGCGCCCCGAGCCTGAAGTCGGGACTGTCCCTCGACAGGCGGAACGTCCGAAAAGCGTCAGAAAATAGCCTCGGGAGGATGCGTCTAGCATTTTTGGCCCATCTTTGTTTTTTTTCAGGGTGCCGCTTCCTCCCTCCTCTTCTGCCCAATTCAAGCTTCGCGCGGCCCGCTTAGCCTAGACCGGAAGAGGTGCGCTCTCGACCCGCGGATGAAACATTGCTTTTGTAGGGTGTGTTCTTCATTTTTCCTCCAAAGTCCGCCTGTCGGGGGACATGCCCGACCTGGCCCGAGCCTTTCCCAGCCTCCCGCCCCGCGGAGCAGCGCGACACGCTATCTATCTAACTTCCGCCCGCGGGGCGTGCAGCGTCTCGCCCGGGCCTCCTCCGCGACGCGCGTCTGGCCGCAGGGCGCCTGGCCGCAGGGCGCCGCCGGGCCATGCGCGGCCCGCCGCGGGGGCGGCCATGGAGGCCGAGGCCTGCGCGAACTGCCTCGCGCGGGCCGGGAGCCTGCGGTGCGGCCGCTGCCGGCGGGTCGTCTACTGCGGCCCAGGGTGCCAGGCCGCGCCCTGCCCGGCACGGGCGACAGGGATACGGGAAGAATGGGCTGACGCTCGCTGAGGGGCCACGAGCGCGATCTGTGGTTCTGGGGCGACGGGGGAGAGGGCAATGCTTTTCTGGGGCAAGAGCAAGCATGAGCAGCCCAATCGTCGACAAGAGCAGACCTGAAATCAGAGCTTCTCGCGAAGGGCGGCTGTATGGATTGCTGTTGGCCGATCAAGCGCGCCCGCCGAGCGTACGGGGATCTGGCCCTGGAAACAACGCTGCCCCCCCAGCGACCTTCAAAGAATGGGTGCAATGCCCATCAGCAGTTCCTGTTCATGTTGGGCAGGGCTGGCTGTCCGCGCCGCCGCGGCCTGTGCCCATTCGAGACAGGGGCCCGCCTGGCCAAGAGCGGCCGCTGTTGGTCTGGGACAACACTTGTTGCCGGGCACTGTGCCCATTTTGTCCGCACCCATCTCGGGCGTCCAAACCTGTGGCCTCCCTCTCGGGGGCTGCCAGCTCCGACGCGGGGGCTCGGCCGTGGCCGCCGCCTGTGGATCGATGCTCGGGGGCCTCGGCAGGCTGTGGATTGAGGCCGCCCAGAGGGGTCGCAGTAGATGGTGTCGGAGGACCCCGACCCCCCTCGGGCAATGGCAAAAATCAAGTCGGGAGGTTTTTCACCATTTTCGGCCTCTGGGGGCCCTCACCGGCCCTCGGGACCGTCAGAAGACGACCCGGGGTGAAAAACCGATCCAGGGGAATGGGTCGAGATTTCCAGGGGTCGACGCAATGAAAAATTCATGTCGTCGGGGGTCTGGGGATCTCGCAGCATCGCCACTGCATCGGCGATGCGGGTCGATGTGGAGCCCGACTCTCTCCACGCTGGCGTCGCCGACGCACCGCCGACACCGCCGACGCCGCCGGCGCACGCCAAGCGCGACACCAAGTGCAGCTCGATTCCCTGGGCGGGCGACGTCGCTTCTAGTCGATGCCACCCCCAAACTTCAAGCCACGGCCAGCCGAGGTGCCCAAATTGTCGATCGCGCAAGAAGTGGTCACAGGCAAATCTCAGCTTCGCACCAGAGTACTCCGGATTCCATGATAAAGTAGGGGGGGTACATTTGGCGGGGGGGTCTGATTTGAGCCGTCTTGAAGGGTTAGGGGGGGTCTGGGCAAAGTGCCGCCCTTTCATGGAAGGTCTGTGGGGGGTCTAAAACTTGTGGTCTGGGAGGATTGTGACCCCCTCCCTTTTATTACGAAATCTGGAGTAGTCCCTAGCCCCAAGGTGTTCTCATGCGTTCGTTCCATGTTGCAGACACTGGGGCTCCTCGTGGTGGGGTGCTCCGGAAGCAAATTTAGGCCTCCCTGGAATTCTTGGGGGCACCCTGTGCCAGGGGCGCCTGGCAACACGCGACCCGTGGAAGGAGGGAGGGTCCGAGGAGGAGGTGTGAATCGAGGAGCGAAGTGCTTGGAGCGTCATTCACCTGTTCGGGCCTTTGAAGGCTTCTAGTCGTGATTTCCTTCGGATTCTTCAGTCGGACAGCACCCCTGGAGGGGTGGTGGTGTTCGAGGGGGAGAAGGAGGATCCAGACCGCCACTCTCCGCTAAGGTTGCCGTTTGTTTCGGCGTCTGGTGGCCCGGGATCCCGCGCCATCAGAAAACGACCCGGGATGAAGAGCCAGTCCAGGGGAAGGGGTCGGGACCTCTTGGGGTCCAAGTTGAGGAAACATCACGACTCCTGGGGCTTGGGGCAGTCTTCGTCGTAGTGGTCGTGTCGTTTTCGTCTTTCTCTGCCCTGATCCTCCCCTTTCCTTGTCATCCCTGCTCTGTTGATAGTGTTCCTCATTCCTTGTCCCTCCTCCACCCTCTTCCTCATCGCACAGGCTGCAGACGGTCACGGATCGTGCACCATCTTGTTTTTCTTTTTCATCCCCTCTCTTTTCCTCCTCTTCCTCTCCGTCGCCTGCTCTTCCTGCTCCATCTTCTCTCGTTTCTTCTCTTGCTTCGACGTAGATTACCATACTCCCTGCCTCCTGTCTCTAAGTCGGCACACCAGCTGCAAGAAGGGCGTGGTCAAGGGACAGCGTGCACAAAGTCGAAGGCTGCGAAATCGTTACGTTCCAGGCAGTGCGACCAGAGTGAGGAGGAGCAGGAGGAGCAGGAGGAGGAAGAGGAGGAGGAGGAGGAGGAGAAGAGGAGCATGAGGAATGTGAAGGGGTATGAAGGAAGACTAGGGCCACCCGCGGACGCCCACAAATGCAAAACCGCATCGGCCCTCATCTTCATCTCTCTCTCTATTTCTCCTTCTCTTTCTCTCTCGCTCGCTCGCTCTCTCTCTCTCTCTCGATGTTTTTTCTTCTCTCTCTCTCTCTCCATATACACACACATGTATATGTTCACACGCATGCATAACTGTTTTACAGACCAGCATATATATATATATATACACGTGTTTACACACAACTGCACGCATGACATGTTTACATTTATGATTGTATATATATATATAAATGTGTAAGCAACCCTTGCACCTATACATACACATGTAACCATACACATGCAGAAACGTAAGCACATTTAAGTACCAGATAGGCATGAACGCATACATAAATATAGATATACACGAGCCAGACTGCAATGACGCGTCGCGCCATGCCCCTTGGTCCTCGACGTTTGGCATGCAGGCGGAAGGGCAGGAAGGTACAAGAGATCATTTAGCGATAATGCCTTGTTGCCTTTTTTCCGGCGTCGCCGTTCTACCAATGACATCCATGATTTTTCTCTCATGCTTCCTCTTACTCTTCTTCCTTCTCGCCTTACCCTGCGAATTCTTCCCCATCCTCCTCAGCGCTGTTTGCGAAGCCTCCTCCTTGGAGGGCATTCTGGGGGTCTCACGAAAGTTTTCATATAGGCTTCTTGGTGCCTTCTGGAGGCCTTCTGGGGGCCTTCTGGGGGCCTCCGGGGGCTCCCCCGGGCCATCCTGCTTCCAACCGCGATCTCCCCGAACGACCGGGTCACGATCTGGAATGCTTCGGGGGCGTGCTGGGGCCACCTTGGGCCATCACGGGGGCTCTCTTCGGGCCATCTTGGAACCCTGCCTTGCCGGCTTGGGGCTCTCCTGCACTGCACTGCCTGGGCGCCCTTTCGGACAGTCCTGGTCACCAGCCTGGAACCTACCCCTATCCCTATGGTGGGCATCGCCTCGTCACCATGGCGATCTTAGGGATTCCCTCAGTTTCTGAGGGTGCATCCCTAAGATTATCATCGCCTTTGGGCGTGTCTATCTTAGGGATAGGGATAAGGTCGAGGCTGGCTACCTGGGGCGAGCTCCGGGCCCCCTGGGCGGCCTCGGACCCTCGAGAGCCCGAGGGACAGAGCACCGCCAAGGCCACGCGGAGCCAGGCGAACATCCATGCTCTCCTGCGCCGCGGGGCCCTCGTGGGGTTCTTCTGTGGGTCGTCTTCGGCCGTCTGCTGGTTGTCTGGGGCCTCTTGGTGCCCTCGGGTTATGATGCTCCAGCCTGCTGCAGCCTTCTCCGCCAGAAAGACTTGAGCACCAAGGAAATAGCGAAGCCGGAGGGCTTTCACGCGTCGAGCCCTGGGATGCGATGCTCGTTCGACACGGTTTCGGTACTTTTCTCAGTGCTCGACATGATCTTTGGGATGCGGTCCTCCTTTTAGGGATGCGGTCCTTTTCGGTATTTTTCTGAGTACTTTTCTTTCTATTTTGGGATGCGGTCCTTTAAGTACGATGGGAACAGCGTAGCCCTCGGGGTGCTGTCCGGCCGCCCTCCTGAGCGATGTGTGGGCGGCCCGCTGCCCAGGCCCAGCGGAGGGGGAACTTCCGGGAGCTCCAGAGAGCCCGGGGGGGCCTCCTGGAGGGGCGCCGGGGGAGCCCCAGACGCCACGGATCTGGGGGTCCGGTTCTGGGGGTGGGGTAGGCGTGGGCCCTCCCCCAGGCATGGGAAGGGGATTCTCTGTATCTGTATATGTGTAGGTGTGTATATACCTATTTGTGTAGACACGTGTCTATATATATATATGATTATAAGCCTGCGCTCACACATATATATATATATATATATATACATATATATATATGTTTTGGCATGAACATCTTTATACATACACATAACCATATGGTTATGCCCTTAATTTTACCTATAGAGATATAAGTAAACATACTAACACATACGTGCGTTTGTGCACACATAGTTGTGAATACACGTATGCGTGTACATATGTATGCGTGTACGTATGTATGCATGCACGTATGCATATATGCATGTATGTATGTATTTATGCATGTATGTATGTATGTATGTATGTATGTATGTATGTATGTATGTATGTATGTATGTATGTATGTATGTGTGTATGTTTGTATGTTTGTATGTTTGTTTGTATGACTCGATACTTGTTTCTCTTCTTCTAATGAATAGTTGTATCTGTGTATGTGTATGTATCCCTCCCTCCATCCGTTCTTCATCCACATCTCTTCACCTCTGTCTAATCAACCCTCTCTCTCTCTCTCGCTCTCGTACTGACTCTCTCTCTCTATCTATATATATATATAGATTGCGCTCTATCTCATGCCCCTCCCCTGCTCCGCTCTCTCCTTCTCATCTCCTTCCTCGCTCCCTCTCCCCTCCCGTCTCCCTCCCCCCTGCTCTTCTCTCCTTCGAGCACCGCAGACGCGCACGCCGACGCGCAGCAGCAGCAGCAGCAGCAGCAGAAGCTTTCCTCTTCATCCCTCGCTCCTCCCCTCCTCGCCCCCCCAGACCACTCACCGCCCACCCCTCCCTCCGCTCCGCCATGTTTCGCCCGAGGGCGCCCAGCCGTCGGGGGTGAATCGAAACATGCGGGTGCGAGCGCTGCGGCGGGCAGCTCGCGACAAAAGCACGGCCCTGCTTCCGCGGGCCAGGGCTGCACAAGCAGGGGGGGTCGCCCCGACAAGGGGGGGTCCACGCGGAGGGGCTAGGCGTGTCGACGGCGCTGCGGCGGGCACCTCGAGACAAAAGCACGGCCCTGCTTCCCCGGGCCAGGGCTGCACAAGCGGGGGGTCGCCCCGACAAGGGGGCGGCTCCAGGCGGAGGGGCTGGGCGTGTCGACGGCGCCCCGACGAGGAGGATCCGCGCGCGAAGAACAAGCGCCGCGCAGGCCAGTCTGCCACAGGCTGCGGGGCCTAGCGGGGACCGCTGGGCGGAGGGTCAAAACTGCGGCGGGGGGGGGCGGCGGAGGTGGGTATGGCGTAGCCGTCAGCTCACCACGCTGTGCATGCACACGGATGCCGCCCAATAACATCGGGCACGTGCTTTGTGACAACTGCCCTCGTGTCAGGAGATGAGGAGAGCGTGGTGGCGCCCGGGCCCACCCGCCTGAGTGCCTATGCAGCGGCTTTTCATTTCGCACGCTTACGCATTGCACATTGTTTGTTCAATGCGCTGGATTGGGTTGCGTTCGATCTTCTACTGTTCAACGTGTCCGTGCTCTTGCCATCAGAGACTGGAAAGGAGCGTCCTCGCCATCACAAAGCTGGTGTTTCGCACGCAGGTGGGGGACGCCACTGTCGGAGGCTCCGCAGAACACAGCTTGGTGGAGTTCGAGACGTACATACATCGTCCGCCGAGACCCCGAGCGCGATTGGCACTCAGTGTAGCAGTCACAGAAGAGCCCAGGGAAGCGTCCTCCCCCACATCCTCCTCATCCTCCTCCTCCTCCTCCTCTTTCTCCTCCTCCTCCTCCTCCTCTTTCTCCTCCTCCTCCTCCTCCTCCTTCTCCTCCTCCTCTTCCTCCTCCTCCCCCTCCTCCTCCTCCTCCTAGGTCGCTGCACGGGGGGGTCACAAAGCATACTGACCGTACCTCACGTACAACTGTACAGCATCACCTTTGCGCCCCTAGGCCACAGTTTTCGGGAGCACGCAGACTGGGGGGCCTCATGACGGCGTCCGTCATCATCGTACGATGAGAACGTGCTACTACAACCCACTGGAGGCAGGCACGCTGGAACGATTGGAAGATATTAGTGCTGAAATTCACAGTTGGTACGTCATACTACTCAGTGGTACGTGCCGCTGGGCAGGACAAGAGGCTGCACAACGTAACTACTTCCCCTCCCACACCGTCCTACAGCTTGGGGCCCGAAAGGGAACTGGGTCAACAAAAGCTGTGGAGCGGCCATACGAATGAGCCATCGAGCCGACGAGAGAGCCATCCGCGAGATCTACACCCCGCCCGACTACCTCCAAAGACGTGTGGCAGGAACCCGACTAACTACGACCCACTACGACTACGCCACGCCCTCTACGTATTTTACTACGCCCCTACCCATGAGCGTTCCTACCCTCTGCTGGCGGACAGCCTTACTTTGTGGTTGGAAGAACATGCAGACGAACTGGGATGCCGCACTACAGTAGTACTGGGTGGCGGCGTCAACAGCGATTTCGGCTGCCATAGGGGACTAGACGGTTCCATCGTCTGCAGTAAGGGCCCTGCCGTGCCTCCCCCCCAACCTAAGGTAGAAAACAACAACGGAGCTACGTACTACGGCCACTTTGGGTACGCCAGCAGGGTTGACCACATTACTATCCCTACAGGCAGCCCCCCCTAGTAAAACGGTGCGAAGTATTACACTTGTCAGGTAAACGGTTACAAAAGATCAAAGTGCGAGGCCATCGCGACCACGTCCCAATTGGCCCCACCCTCCTCGCCTCCGCCTCCACCACCGCCTTCCCGCCCCGCGCCCGCTCACAACAGCAACTATGCCGTGATGGGCTGATGGACTGCCTGCGCAGCGGTCACAAGCGAGGCCAGCTGATACAACAGCTGAACCAGGAGGTGCGAGGGGGGAGGCCCTTGCAAAACCGACTCCAGATACTACTTGGGACTTGATAAGGGGGCGCGCGCCTCGCAGCCCAGCAGCCGCAGGCGCCGCAGCAGCGCCTCAGGCCCCGCGAGCACCCCAGCGGACAGCGGGTCGGGGCTCATTACCTCCTTGCCCCAAGCAGACCCACCAGAGTCTCGAGAGGAAAAACTCGCCAGATACATTAGTCGCGACCTGGAACGGTACACTAAGTTGCGCGGGCAGGCCCAAGCTCATGGGGGGCGCATGGCTCCACTACTCCAGCTCGCCAGTTCCTACCGAGACGGTCCAGGAATTATCATCGGTCGAATGAGCAACAACAGGCAAGCTGGTCTCTTATTACAGCATGCCGTTGCTACAGGCGGACCGTCGGCGCCCCATTACATCCACTCTTGTTTTTGTTCAGTGCGTACCTCTTCTTTCCCCGCAGGCAGAAGACACAGGCGACCGGACTACCCTCCAACTTCACCGCAGAGGCTGCGCGTTACTATGCGGGGGAGCTGGTGACCAATCAAGGGCACTTATCACCGACGACCGCGGTGCGTCTGCGATCCCACCTCGGCCCCCTTAACCTCCTACAGGCAGTAGCAGCCACTCCGAGTACAGGCGCCCCTTGGGCTCCACAGGTTCTCGTCCCTCTACGAGGCCCGCACGGAGCCCCGAGGCACTGGGAGTTATCGTGCTCGCTACGACGGGAAGGACGTCAGGGGGGCCACGCAGGGTTACCAGAGGCTTCCTCAGCAGGCCAGCTGTCACGGATCTTGCAGCCTATGGAGGCTCTATAAGGACTCAACGACGACGGCGTGCGACGGGGCTACTTCCGACCCCAGCATTGCCCCACAGGAAACAACAAGGGGGGCGGCCAACCCGACAGCAAGGTCCGACGCCCAACCACATACGCCCCCCCATCCGCAGCCTTTTTTTCTCGACAGCCAGGGGGCTTTTCTTTTTTTCCACGCGCAGCAGCGACTGTGCTAGCGACGATGCGATGGCCTCCCACAGCGAGCCAGCAGAGAAGGCGGCGGCGGCACCCGAGGCGCTGCAGGAGCAGAACGGCGGCGAGAACACTACGCAGCCGAAGGAGGACGCCGTTGTGCAGGAGGCGGCAGACATAGGCAGCGGAGTGACGGACGCCGTCTTCGGGACCATGGCCACTCGCCATTGCCCACCCTGCTGAGCACGGGCGAGCCCCCCCCCGAAGTTGCTCGAGCACTCGGACACGGTGCAGCACCAGCTCTACGCCCAGCGGGGCCGCGTCGCCATGGCGCTCGCTCGCATCAGCGCCTCGAAGAGCTTCAGCTGCCATGAGGAGATGGAGCGGGCTCACGCGACGGTGCTGCTCAAGATGCAGATCGAAGAGCTCGCGGCGGCAACCGACAAGTGCAGGGGGGTCGGAGCCTCCCTCACGGATGCGAGCCGCCTGCACACAGGGCCTTTCCCGTGCTGGACTACGCGATGTACCAGTGCGACGAGCTGGGGGACTTCTACAGCAAGTGGACGCACAGTGGCCACGGCTGGGGCTGCGACGAGGTCGCGAAGGACGGGGCGCCCACCATGGGCGGCGGGGCAGCGGCCGAGACCGTCATCAGCATCCAGCCTCAAAGGCCGCCGCGTAGGTTCCCCGGCCCAGCGGTCAAGGGAGGGACCACGCACGGAGTAAAGATCGTGAAGCCACCTCTGCAGGAGCAGCCGCCCCTGCAGGACATGGCGCAGCAGCCGCCCCCGACGCAGCGCCCCAGCAGCAGCGACGTCAGAACGTACGACCAGGAGGCAGCACGCGCTGCGGGGTGGGGAGTCGGCATCGGCGGCCCTAGCACCAGCACGCAGAACACAGAGGGGGTCGAAGCGTGAGAAGCCTGCCCGCCGGCGCCCGCCAGACAGCCAAGCAGCACTGTGCCCAGCTGCAGGGTGCCGAAGGGCACTAAGCAGTAGCAGCAAGGTGATCAGGCGCCCGCAAGCTTGCCAAGCGGCACTGTGCCCAGCTGCAGGGGGCCGAAGGGCACTCAGCAGCAGCAGCAGCAAGGTGCTCAGCACGATGCTCATCAGGGGTTGCCCTGACGCGCACTGCGTTATAATGTGCCAGCCTGAAGAGGACGAGGGGGGCTGGAGTGTGGGAGTGGGTGGAGTTGTGGAGTGTTTGTGTGTGTGTGTGTGTGTGTGCGTGTGTGCGTGTGTGTGTGTGTGTGTGTGTGTCTGTGTGTCTGTGCGTGTGCGTGTGCGTGTGCGTGTGCGTGTGTGCGTGTGTGTGTGTGTGTCTGTGTGTGTCTGTGTGTGTCTGTGTGTGTCTGTGTGTGTGATGTGTGTGTGTGTGTGGTGTGTGTGTGTGTGTGTGTGTGTGTGTTGTGTGTGTGTGTGTGTGTGTGTGTGTCGTGTGTGTGTGTGTGTGTGTGTGTGTGTGTGTGTGTGTGTGTGTGTGTGTGTGTGTGTGTGTGTGTGTGTGTGTGTGTGTGTGTGTGTGTGTGTGTGTGTGTGTGTGGGGGGGGGGGGAGCCCGCAGAAGTCCTCAACAGGGGTAGCCCCACCCCCGAGTAACGAGGGCAGCGCCTCTTGCCCGCTTTTTCTTGCGTCCCGCTTTCGGTCCCAAGCGGGGTGTCCCGCTGGAGGGGCACGAGGACCACCCGCCACGGAGCGGGGGCCTCGACGCCCCAGGCTGTCCCCCCCGGAAACAAAGGGGGGTAGCATCCATTTGATTCCTTAGGGGCCCGACCCGAGTTTCAAAGCCCCCGAGAGGAGGCGCTTGAGACCATGGACCCCCAAGGGCCTTTACCTTGACCTTACCTCCTCCTCCTTCTCCTCCTCCTCCTCCTCCACCTCCTCCTCCTCCTCCTCCTCCCCTCCTCCTCCTCCTCCTCCTCCTCTCTCCTCCTCCTTCTTCTACCCCCTCCATCCCGCCTTCGTCTTCCACATTTCCCCCTTTCCTCTACCTTCCCCTGCTGCCGCGACGCGAACCCTGTAGAGGCTGCAGATTGGCGCGCGGGGCACAAGTACCACTGCCGAGCGCCTGAGGCAACCTGCGTGTGAATGGGGAGGAGGAGGAGGAGGAGGAGGAGGAGGAGGAGTGAGGAGGAGGAGGAGGGAGGAGGAGGAGGAGGAGGAGGAGAGGAGGGGAGGAAGGAGGAGAGGAGGAGAGAGGAGGAGGAGGAGGAGGAGGAGGAGGAGGAGGAGGAGAGGAGGAGAGGAGGTAGGCAGGAGGAGGAGGAGGAGGAGGAGGAGGAGGAGGAGGAGGAAGGAGGAGGAGGAGGAGGAGGAGGAGGAGGAGGAGGAGGAGGAGGAGGAGGAGGAGGAGGAGGAGAAGGAGGAGGAGGAGGAGGAGAAAGGAGAGGGCTGACGCTGTGATTCCAGTCAGTCTGAAATAGCCCAGCGTCAAGCCGGGCGAGGGGGCGAGCGAGCGAGCCTCAAGTCTGCGGGTGATTCACTGGCAGACCTCAGAAGAATATGGAGAGGAGCGCGCCCACGGCGAACTCCATGAGCGAAGGGTGGGGATGGACGGCGCCCTAGCCGCAAAACGGCCCGGGCCCCTACCGTCCACCACTGCCACCACCACCCGCCGAGCCGGTCACTTTGCCGAGCTCCACGACCAGGCGGCGCAGGCGGTCGTCGTCCATCAGGAGCCACATCGACTCGTCCGCCACGGGATTCGTCGACAGCGCCCTGAGCTGCGCGAGCAGGCCCGCGCGCTCCCCAGGCGCCGCCGCCGCCGCCACCGAAGGCGCGGCTTCCGCGGCAGGCGGGTCGGCACCCGCCCCAGCCGCTCCAGCAGCAGCCTTCTCATGCCGCCTCCGCGACCGCGGAGGGGGCGCGTCAGCCCAAGAGTCGTCGAGGAGGTCGTCGTTGTCGCCGACGTCCATGGCCACCGCTGCGGGGCCGACAAGCGCCAAGGGCGCGCCAGCCCCCACAATCGCCACGTCCGCCGCCGCCGCAGCCTCTCCCCGCTCCAGGGCACGCCGCCCAGCCAGTCGCTGGCGGCGTCGTCGACGCCGCTCCAGCTTGGCCGACGAGGCGGCAGCAGGAGCAGCAGCGTCATCATCAGCTCCAGAGGGCGGCACGGGCGCTGCAGGCGCTGCTGGCCGCTCGCGCAGCGCGAAGAGCGCGGCGCTGACGGCCGAGCGCGCCACGGCAGCCACCGTGCGCCTCGGAGCCTTGGCAGTCACAGCGCCCCGCACCGCCGCCTCGACGACAGCGGCAGCGTCCGCCATGAGAGCCCCCTCTAGGCTCGTGCCCGCCGCGGAGGGGGCGCCGAGCCGTGCGTCCGTTTGAGCCAAAATGGCTACGGACTGGCCGGGCGAGGGAGAAGAGGAGGAGGAGGAGGAGGAGGAGGAGGAGGAGGAGGAGGAGCAGGAGCAGGAGCAGGAGCAGCAGGAGCAGCAGGAGCAGCAGGAGCAGCAGGAGCAGCAGGAGCAGGAGCAGGAGCAGGAGCAGGAGGAGCAGGAGGAGCAGGAGCAGGAGGAGCAGGAGCAGGAGCAGGAGCAGGAACTGGAACTGGAGCAGGAGCAGGAGGAAGATGGAAAGAGCAGTCAGATCTGCGAAAAAAACATGCTATACGGTAGTTTCGTGCGGCATTGGCGCGCGCGCCTGCGACGCATGCGAAGGCATTCCAGGTTGAACTCCGCATGATAGAACGACGCTGAAGCACTGAGGGGCACGATAAGGCCGCAGATTCCGACGGAAGTCGACCTTGATCGATCAGGGCCGTGACCGGTTCAAGGTTGAACGATCGGCGCGGTGTCAAAAACCTTCGCGCGCGCCGACGCCGAATTGCCTTGCGCCGTCCCATGGCGGATGCGGCGGCGGAGGCGGAGGCGGAGGCGGAGGCGGCGGAGGAGGAGGAGGAGGAGGAGGAGGAGGAGGAGGAGGAGGAGGAGGAGGAGGAGGAGGAGAGGTGGGAGGAGGGGAGGAGGAGGAGGAGGGGGGGCGAGGAGGGGGGGAGGAGGGGGGAGAAGGATGGTGCGGAGGAGGGGAGAGGGGAGGAGGAGGAGGAGGAGGAGGAGGAGGAGGAGGGAGGAGGAGGAGTGAGGAGAGGAGGAGGAGGAGGAGGCGGAGGGGAGGAGAGCACGAGAGGGATGAGGAGGAGGAGGAGGAGGAAGAGGAGGAGGAGGAGGGAGGAGCAGGAGCAGGAGCAGGAGCGGAGCAGGAGCAGGAGCAGTGAGCAGGAGCACGAGCAGGAGGAGCAGGAGCAGGAGCAGGAGGAGCAGGAGCAGGAGCAGGAGCAGGAACTGGAACTGGAGCAGGAGCAGGAGGAAGATGGAAAGAGCAGTCAGATCTGCGAACAACAATGCTATACGGTAGTTTCGTGCGGCATTGGCGCGCGCGCCTGCGACGCATGCGAAGGCAGTCCAGGTTGAACTCCGCATGATAGAACGACGCTGAAGCACTGAGGGGCACGATAAGGCCGCATATTCCGACGGAAGTCGACCTTGATCGATCAGGGCCGTGACCGGTTCAAGGTTGAACGATCGGCGCGGTGTCAAAAACCTTCGCGCGCGCCGACGCCGAATTGCCTTGCGCCGTCCCATGGCGGATGCGGCGGCGGAGGCGGAGGCGGAGGCGGAGGCGGCGGAGGAGGAGGAGGAGGAGGAGGAGCGATCAGGAGCGATCAGATGAAAGGACAGCGTACGTCCACAAACGGCGCCATGGCCATCGGTGACCTGGCCCGCTTGAGGGTTAAAACTGAGGCCCCAGTTTTAACCCTCTTCAAAAAGGGGGTCTGCGGCCGTCGGCGGGCCGCCTCACGCCTGAGGGGAAAAGGAATGCGGGGCACTCCAGATTCCCCCGACCTGGAGGAAGGAGAAAAACTTGTTGATCAGCGCGCACTTGCTGATCACGTAGCCGAACTCGAGCGCTCCTGGAGAACCCTGTCCACGAACTGGCTGCGCAGCTCGTCCGTACACTCCAAACCGATCTCGAGCGCATTCTGCATGGCCGAGTCCACGAGGCAAAGCTCGTACTCCGTCAGGGTCTCGATGACCTTCTCCGCCTCCTTCGCATCAGTCTGTAGGTTGTTACTGTCCTCGGACTGCACGCGGTACACGCCGAGCAGTTTCGAAGCCTCCTCCATCTTGAGCTGCAGGTCCGTGAACTGTTGCTGCAGCTGCTGAGCCGTCTCGGCCGTGCCCTTCGACAGCTCCTTTAACGGCTTCACCTCGATGTCGGCCGCCACCGAGCCGACCAGGGCGCCGTCCTCGCTCTCGGGCACGTCGGTCGAACTCTCGATGGACGAGTTCTTCTTCATCAGGCCCTGCTTCAACTGTGGTCCGGCACTGACGATGACCTGGCCCGCCGCCGCGGCGAGGCCGGCGCACGCCGGGTGCGCAGTCGCGTTCCGGTTCCTGGAGGCTCGCCCCAGCCTGCCCGCCACGGCACGGCCAGGAGCCCCCAGGCTAGACAGGAC
>CAUYUJ010017539.1:102500-112753 GCA_963575745.1 Prorocentrum cordatum | reverse complement strand
GAAAAAAAAAGCACGCACGAAACCGAACAATGCACGGGAAACGGACGTCCGAGCGACGGCGAGTGATGGATGACTCGGGGGGGATGTCACGGTGGGGGCCAAGGTCTCTCCCCAGATCTCGTGGCGCCCCTGCCGATTTCAAGTCGTCCCGGGCCCAACCCTCGGCCGCGCGCCTGTCGCTGGCCATGCCTTGCGCCCCCCCCTATGGGACGCCCTTTCCTTGGACGCCCCCGGGTAGCGGGGCTTCCCCACGCCGCCCCGCCCTCCTTGGGCCCAAGTCCTCCTCCTCATCCTCCTTCTCCTCCTCCCCCTCCTTCTCACTTCCCCCCCCCCGCTTGCCGCCGAGATGGGGCCTGGGGCTCTGGCCGATGTGTTTTTGTTTCTAATGTTGCAAGTTGGTTCGAGACGTCGACCGCGCGGACATGGGCGCGCGCGGGGCCGCGCGCAGGTGCCCTCTTCACCGCGCGGTGTGCCACGCTGGCAGCCCACGTGGGCCGCGGCTGAACCCGGAGATCCGACGTCCCCAAGAAACGGAAAATCGTTAAACATGTGATCGTTTTCTTATGCATTGTTTTGCCGGTCGGCGCGTGCCCTCGCACCCCCTCCACACCCCATGGAGTAGATCTTGGTTGTTTTTGGCGCCTGCCTCAAGCAGGCGAAGTCTCCCCCTTAGGACGCACTGTTGCAAACTGCCGCATTCAGCAGAGGTCCGGAGCCAGACGCCCCCCTCCCCGCCTCGTCCGCCCAATGTCGAAACGCCGAATCAGAAAACGTTCGCAACCCCTGACCACATCGTTCTGCGCTATTGCTCGAGCTGCAGCGATCTGTGAGGGCCCTGGGGCCCGAACCCGGGCGGCAACGCCCGATGCGCAATGATTGCAGCGCCAGGATCCTCGGGGACGATCCCTGCGCATGCCTCTTCGCAGACGACCCGCTTCGAAGTTTTCCGGCACTCCAGCGTGTTGCCGGGCCGGACCCACAAAGTCGCAGACCGAGTCCATTCATGGCACAGTGCACTCGTGGGTGGACAGACCCCCCAACAGTGACACGTCGATCATTGAATTGTCCGTTTTCGGTTGTCGAGAGGGCGCCGTGGCCGTTATTTTCCAGGCTTGCGCCCGCCCGGTTTGGGCCCGAAGTCGTTTCTTTTAAGCCACGTTTTACTAAAGGGGGGGCTGTCCATCCCCGATACACCTGCCGAGCCTTCGGCGGGCGCGCCCAGGCGCGCCGCTGGCTTCTTTTGGGGGGGGGGGGGGGGCACCTGGCGCCGGGGCGAGCCCGTCGCGCGCGGGCGGCCGAAGCGTGCTGCGGCTGCGCGCCTTCCTTGCGCTCCCCTTGCGGTCGGAGCCAGGAGCGTCAGAGATCCGACGGTCCTACAAATTTCAGCTGCGCTGGCAGGCTCCCGCGCCCGAAGAGGCCCGCGCCGTCTCGAGAAGGGGCGCGGCCCCCCCCGCGCCGCCGAGCCTGGCGGTGCGGAGCCGACGCGCGGCGCGCCAGGGATGCAGGCATCCCCAGGGGCGGGAGGGCGGGGCGACGGCGCGCACGCCGCCCGTGGCGGCAGGGCGCAAGCGCCGATGCCTGCAGGACGCGAGCGCCAGAGAGCCTGCAACCCGCGCGACGCCGAGGCGCGCTGCGAACCGCCCCGACGGGACCCCCGTGGCGCGCCAGCAGGGAGCGCGCACCGCGGAGCACGCAGACAAAAGCGAGCGGCGAGAGCGCCAGCGCGCGCCGCGTGGCCACGCCCCGCTGGGCTGCGCACAGCGAGACGCACGTCTCTCAAGGGCATTTGTTAAAAACAAAAAGACAACAAAAAACACGCACCTACCCTGGTTTGCGAGGCGCTGTGCGCAGAAACTCCTGTGGGCTGACAGGGTGAACCCTGCGTGATGTGCCGCGTCCTGGCGGTTCTAGGCTCGGGGGGGCCCCAGGAGGTTAACAGACCACGCACTTGTAACCCAGAGCAGGGTTGCTTTTCATCCCCCCCGAACGCGCGCGGGCCCTTCTGGCGGGGCCGCGCCCGGCGACGCACACGCCGCTGCCCGCCCCCCCCCCCCCCCTCGCGCGCGCGAGCCCTTCGCGTGGGACCGCTGCGCCTCGAGGCGCAGGGCAGCGGGAGGTGGCCCGTGCGCGCGACTCGCCCGCCTGCGCGCGGGCCGGGCGCGGGCGCGAAACGCGTAATGGGCCAGTCTGCCACCACTACCTGGGCAGGACGGGGCGAGCATTAAGTCGGGCGTGTCCCCCTACAGGGGGATTTTCGACGAAAAATAAAAATACCCCAAAAATGCACCAAAAAGGACAAACAATATTCAAAGGATAGTCCCCGGACTATTGTTGGACTATTTTTTATAGTATTTTTTTGGTATTTGTTCATTTTGCATCGAAAATCCCCCTGTAGGGCGACACGCCCGACTTAAGGTGAGCAGGGAGGATGGGGAGGTCCTCCTCCTCCTCCTCCTCCTCCTCCTCCTGCTCCTTCTCCTCCTCCTCCTCTTCCTCTTCGTCCTGGTTCTCCACCTCCTCCTCCTCTCCCTGCTCCTCCTCCTCCTCCGCCTACACATGGCATCGGTGGTGGAAGCCGGCCCACTGCATATGTGCCCGCCGCCGCTGCCGTCGTCGCCGTCGTCGCCGTTGTCGTCGTCGTCCTCGACGGGGACGGAGGGGAGGAGGAGGAGGAGGAGGAGGAGGAGGAGGAGGAGGAGGAGGAGGAGGAGGAGGAAGGAGGAGTGAGCGAGGAGGAGGAGGAGGAGGAGGAGGAGGAGGAGGAGGAGGAGAGGAGAGGAGGAGGAGGAGGAGGAGGAGGAGGAGGAGGAGGAGGAGAGGAGGAGGAGGGAGGAGGAGGAGGAGGAGGAGAGGAGGGAGGAGGACACGCGGAGAGGAGGGGGAGGAGGAGGGAGGAGGAGGAGGAGGAGGAGGAGGAGGAGGGGAGGGGAGGAGGAGTGAGGAGGAGGAGGAGGAGGAGGAGGAGGAGAGAGGGATCCTCGTCGTCGTCGTCGCCGTTTTGGCGTCGATATCTTCGTCGACCCCAACCAGGCGAGGACGCCGCTGGCCCGTGCGCGGCGAGGTAGCACTCTCGCAGGCGAGGGGGCGGCAAAACCGCGGTGCGGCGGAGCGGCCGCAGGAGGAGGAGGAGGAGGAGGGGGGGGAGGAGGAGGAGGAGGAGGAGGAGCAGAGGAGGAGGAGGACGAGGAGGAGGACGAGGAGAGGAGGGGAGGGGGGGAGGAGGAGGAGGAGGACGGAGGAGGAGGAGGAGGAGGAGGAGGAGGAGGCAGGAGGAGGAGGAGGAGGAGGAGGAGGAGGAGGAGAGAGGAGTGAGAGGAGGAGGAGGAGGAAGGAAGGAGGGGGGAGGAGGACGAGGATGGTAGGAGGAGGGAGGAGGAGGAGGACGAGGGGGAGGAGGAGGAGGAGGAGGATGGGGGAGGGGGGGAGGGAGGAGGAGGAGGAGGAGGACGAGGAGGAGGAGGAGGAGGAGGAGGGGGGTGGAAACCTGGCGCCCTCGCTCCCCCCAGGGCGGGGGCAGCCCAGACCTCGCCGCGAACAAGAGAGCCCCGTAACCGTAAGGACACGGTGAAGACGTGGCCTCGCTGAGGTCCTTACCTTCCCGCGGGGGGCAGTCAATCTGAGGCGGTTTGGCCCGGCACATCTGCAGGAAAGAGCCCCTATCCCTAATGTTCCGGGCCCTCCCTATTCCGGTCGCCTCCCGATGGGTCGGCGGTTCGTTGCGTCTAATCACAGGCATGATCGCGTGGTTAACAAAATCACGACGAGACGTGTTTGTCCATTTTCGGTCTCTGGGGGCCCTCGCCGGGCCCCGGGTCCGTCACAAAAGGATTCGGGAAGAAAACTTGTCCCCAGGGAAAGGATCGGGACTGCTCTGGGCCGCGTATTGAAAGACTCATGAACAATCAGGACGTGGCTTGTCTGGGAGGGGATCAGGCAAGCCTGCAGTAGTAGCATGGAAGGCTCTTCTCCCTCGATGGCCCCAGGGACCCACATAAGCTCAGGGGCACCTTGCGATCTGAAACAAACGGCGAAAACTATGCCGCACGATCTCTTGAAGCGCGACGTCTGATCGTATGTGTCCAGGGGCCGATGACTAGGGGGGATGTCATGGCAGGGGCCATGATATCTCCCAGATCTCATGGCGCCAGATCTCACTTCAGTACGTCCCCGCCCCCCCCCCCCCGTGGGCCGCGCACGTGCCGCTGGCCATGGCTTCGACGCCCCCCCTCCCGTTCTGACGCCCCCCCCTCTCGGACGCCCCCGACTTTTTTGGTTGCAGAGATTGGGGGGGAGACGTCCGACGGAGCCGAGACGACGATCAATGCCTGGACCTGGTCACTGGCAGCTGCAGCTTGCACCCCCCCTCCTCGCCAGCCCGCCCGCCTTGGCGCTAGTGAGGTTCCGGCCCGTCGGCGTTAGGCAATTCGGCCCTCCTCTGGCGCCCTGTGGCGACAAGGTTTAATTCCCGTGCCTGGCGATCTCGCTTCCATGGTACTCGCACGTTGCAAATTCTCAGCCGCCTCTGCAGCTGGCAGCTTCCACCGCTCGGCGCAGCCCAGCCCCGGCGCAGCTCCCCTCGGCGGTAGGTTCAGTCTGCTTTCTCGGCGCGCGCGCCGGCAATTGGGGTGCTCGCGGCCCGTGCTACTCTACTGACGCTGTCGGCGCGCTCGCCTGGAGCTGCGACTCAAAAAGTATCCCCACCAGCCCATCCAGAAACGATGTCCAGGCGAGTTGAGAGGTGATCAGGGAAGTGCGGGAGCAAAGAGGGGGACGGCCGAACCGCGTGTAGGAAGGAGGGGGCGAAGGAAAAGATTGGATGGATGGATGAGGGAGTGGGGAGAAGGAGGATGAATAGGAGGAGGAGGAGGAGGAGGAGGAGGAGGAGGAAGGAAGGAGAGGAGGAGGGGGGGGGAGGAGCAGGAGAGGAGGAGGAGAGGAGGAGGAGGAGGAGGAGAGGAGGAGGGGGAGGGGGGAGGGGGGGAGGAGGAGGATGAGAAGGGATAGGAGGCAGAAAGGGCCAGAGGTCTCTTGGATGCTTTTCGGAGGGTATCTCTTGGGCGTCTTGGGACGTCTTGGGGGGCTCTTGGCGGTCGTGGGGGGCTCTTCGGCGTCTTGGAAGCCTCGGGGGGGGGCTCTTGGAGCCGTTTGGGATCCTCTTGGGGGCCTCGTGGGGGCCTCTTGGGGGCATCTTGGGGGCATCTTGGGGCCATTCTGGTGCCATCTTGGGACCTCTTGGGGCCTCCTGGGCGCTTCTTGGGGCCATCTTGGAAAAGATCGATCAAACAAGAGGGGAGCTTCAATTAACGTCCCCTCCCAAGAGGCCAACATGGGGCCAAAACCTTTTTGGAAAACCAGCGATTTGGGTTTCCTCGCCGAAGCCGTTTTGGACACCCCGACGACTCGCGGAACCCCCCGTCCAGGTCGAGGGGAGGGGAAAGGGGGAGGGGTCAAGACGCTTTCCCCGCCCGCAAGCCGTCTCGGTTACTCCCACCCGCCCTCCCAACACATACGTAGTACCCGAGCCTGGCCCGAGCTGCAGCATCTGCAGCAGTCGTCTTTGGATGGCCAGCTACGGGGGCCCAGTTCGCCGCCGCCGCCGCCGCCCGCCGCTGCCGCCGGCGCCACGCCGCTGCCGCCGCCGCTGTCCGCCGCCGCCGCCGCCACCGCGCCGCCCGCCGTCTTCTCTTCTCTGCTTCGACAAGCCCCGTGGCCAAACGCCGCCGCCGCAGCCGCTGCCGCCGCAGTCGCTGCCGCCACCGCTGTCGCCGCCGCCGCCGCCGCCGCCCCCGCCGCCGCCGCCTCCCCCGCCGCCGCCACCCCCGCAGCCGCCGCAGCCGCTGCCCCCGCCGCAGCCGCCGCCGCCGCCAAGTGTACTTTGTATTGTTTTTGTGACAGGGATGGTGGGGGGAGACCGCATCGGGTTCGCTGCGCATGTTCCGAATTTGGAGACCGAGTGTGTTTTATATGGTTTATACAAGGGATGGTGGGGGCAGAGTGTGTTTTGTATTGTTTTGTACAAGGGATGGTGTGGGGGGGGGGGGGCCCGCATGGACCTGGGTTGGCTCCCGGTCGCCTCGGGGAGGGGGTGTATATTAATAGCGAACAGTGATAAACCCTCCCCGAAAGGGGAAGAAGGAGGGGCGGAAAAGGAAACTCCCTAAACCACCTGCGCCCAGAGGGCTGGTGGGATTCGTTCATGGGCGTCGAGCCTTCCGGAACGCTCTCAGAGCGTCCCAGAACGCTGTAAAAATGCCGCGGCGCCCGAGACAGCTTCACCCGATGTTATCCTCGCCCTGACTCTGTCTTGAGACGTGGCGTCGTCGTCAGCTTTGGGAGGGACCCGAGGGGGATAACCAGGGGGAGGAGGAGGAAGAGAGGGAAGAGGAGGAGGAGGAGGAGGAGGAGGATAGCAGGGGGAGGAGGAAAGGGAAATGCAACTGGTTGGAGGTGGTAGGAGGGGGAAGGCGGAGGAGGGGGAGGAATTTGGAGGAGGAAGAGGAGAGAGAAGGAAGATGCGGAAGAGGAGGAAGAGGAGAGCAGGGGAATGAGCAGGATGGAGGAAGAACAGTAGGAGGAGGAGGAGGAGGAGGAAGGAGGAGGAGGGAAGAGGAGGAGGTGGAGTGGAGGTGGAGGTGGAGGAGGAGGAGGAGATAGAGGAGAGGAGTAGGAGGAGGAGGAGGAGGAGGAGGAGGAGAGAGGAGGGGAGGAGGAGGAGGAGGAGAGGAGGGGAGGAGGAGGAGGAGGAAGAGGAGGAGAGGAGGGAAGGAGGAGGAGGAGGAGGAGGAGGAGGAGGAGGAGAGGGAGGAGGAGGAGGAGGAGGGAGGAGGAGGAGGGGGAGGAAAAAAGGAAAGAGAAGAGAAGAGGAGGAGGAGGAGGAAGAGGAGGCGAGGTGGAGGAGGAAGAGGAATAATAATACTAAAAATAATAATAACAATAATCATCAAAAACATTAATACTAAGAAGAAGAAGAAGACGAATAATAATAATACTACTAATAATAATAATAATAATAATAATAATACTAAGAAGAAGAAGAATAAGAAGAATGATAATACTATGAAACATAAGACGAATAATAAGAATAAGAAAAATAAGAATAAGAAGAATAATAAGAAGAAGAAGAGGAGGAGGAGGAGGACTAGGAGAGGAAGGAGGAGGAGGAGGTGGAGGAGGAGGAGGAGGAAGGAAGGAGGAGGAGGAGGAGGAGATAGAGGAGGAGGAGACAGATGAGGAGGAGGCTAGGAGGGGGGGAGGTAGGAGGAGGAGCGGAGGAGGAGGAGAGGAGGAGGCGAGGAGGAGACGGAGAGGAGGAGGAGGAGGAGGAGGAGGCGAAGGAGGAGAGGAGGAGATGGAGGAGGAGGAGATAGAGAAGGAGGAATTAATAATACTGGTTAAGAAGAGGCAGGAGGAGGAGGAGGAGGAGGAGGAGAGGAGGAGGAGGAGACTAGGAGGGAGGCAGGAGGGAGGAGGAGGGAGGAGGAGGAGGAGGATGAGAAGGAGGGGAGGGGAGGAGGAGAGGGGAGGAGGAGATAGAGGAGGAGGGAGGAGGAGGGGAGGAGGGGGGGGGTTTTTTTTTTTTTTTGCCGGGGGTGAAGAGGACGCGGAAGAAAGTGGTAGGAGGAGGAGGAGAGGAGGGGAGGAGGAGGAGGAGGAGACGGAGGGAGGAGGAGGAGGAGGAGGAGGAGGAGGAGGAGGTCTCCACCTGCGCCCCTCGTGCCACGCGGCGGCGGCAGCGGCCGGCGCCCGGGGGGGCGGCGCTAGCGGCCCGCCACGAGAGGGTGAGCTGTGTGCACCCGGGGCCGCCGTCCCGGGCGGGTGGCCGCACCCTGCCGTGGAAAAGAGGCGGCCTCGTCCGCGCTGTCACCGCCCATGTCCTCGTAAGCATCGGTGGGCCAGCCTTCCACAATTCCTCCTCCTCCTCCTTCTCCTCCCTCCTCCTTCTCCACCTCCTCCTCCTCCTTCTCCCGCCCTCCTCCTTCTCCACCTCCTCCTCCTCCTCCGCCTCTCCTCCCGCCCTCCGTCTTTTCCTCATCCTCCTCCTCCTCCGCCTCCTC
Source organism: Prorocentrum cordatum (assembly GCA_963575745.1). Taxonomy (NCBI): domain Eukaryota; class Dinophyceae; order Prorocentrales; family Prorocentraceae; genus Prorocentrum; species Prorocentrum cordatum. Next base: position 104,699 of record CAUYUJ010017539.1, on the reverse strand, counting down.
CTGCTCCTCCTCCTGCTCCTCCTCCTCCTCCCTCGTCCCTGTGCTCATCAGCATTGGTGGGCCAGCTCTTTTCACCACCCCTATGAATAGGTGTGTGAAGGGAGGGCGTGGAGGTCCTCCTCCTCCTCCGTTTCTTTCTTCTCCTCCTCCTCTTCCTCCTCCTCTTCCTCATCCCTCCCTTCATCCTTCCCTCGTCTACCTGTGGTAGTGGCGGTGGAGAGTGCCCTATCAACCATCCGCTCCTCCTCCTCGTTCTCTTTGGTTTCTCCTGCGGGGCTGGGGGCGGTCCGTTCGGGGACCTGCCGCGCGGGAGGGGGGAGACTCCGGTTCAAGGCTCGATCGCTGTTTGTGTTCTGCCATCATCGCCACGGGTGGAGCGGGCCCCGAGGGAAACGGGTCCCGAGGTCGTTCCCCGTGCTCGGGCCCTCGGGGCCCGCCGCGGGCCCTGGGGCCGTCGGAAGACGACTCCAGAGGGAGATCTCGTCCTGGGGGAGAGGCCCCCGGGGGTACGGGACCCACCTCCCTCAGGACCCGCTCCCCCAGTGCTGAAGCACAAGCGCATCCAGTCGTTCTGCGCCTCAGTCTCCTCGCGGCGCCCCGTCCTGCAGTGCCGGCCGGCTCCTGCCAGGACGCGGCGGCTTCAAAGATCGGGGGCGGCCACGAGGGGGGTTGATGACTAGGGGGGTGGATATCATGGCGTGGGCCATGATATTTCCCCAGATTTCACGGCGCCTCTTCTTATTTGATTAATTATGTGCCTGACCCCCCTGGGCTGCGCACATGCCGCCAGCCATGATCTGCCCCCCCCTTCTCTTGGATGCCCCCTCGTGGCCGCCCCCGAAGAGAGGGGGCTCGCGGCGCGTCCTCTCGCAGTGCTGGATCCCTACTGGTAGGACGCGACAAAAGCAGGCAGAGTTGGGCGCAGCGCCCCCCCCCCCCCTCCCCCTCCTCTAGATCCTTTCTCCTTGTGGACGGCGGTCAATGGAGAGGACGCATGTTTCCAGCAGTACAGCGTCCTGGCGTGTCTGGCCCACCAAACAGTGTTCTGAGAACCTTTTTTTTGTGTGGCTTCCACGACATGGTCTGAGAACATGTCTGGTCGAGACTGTCTTGGTTTAGCACATCGGGCTCATGTTCTAAGAACGTTGTTTTTGTGTGTTCGAACATTTTTTTGGTTCTAAGAACATCTCGTAGTAGGCCTATAGAAATGCCGGGACGGTCGGTCCCGGGTCAAATGTTGGCAGTCCATTCCATATGTCCAATTGTTACGTAAGTCTTAAACGTGCGAAGCAATGTTTTAAGCATTCGTAGATATTGTTTCAAACATGTTACACACATGATTCGTTCAGCGACAGGATCGTTAGGGTGTCCACTGTCACGACATCCACAAGTTTCTCCTCACTGCTCCTCCTCTCCCCCGTCCATCCGCTGTGCTCTTCTTTTCCTCATCCCTTCTCCTCATATCTCCTCCTCTCCCTCGTGGTGCTTCTGCCCCCTGTTCCTGCCACTGCCCGCTCGTTCGCCTCTGCATCCTGTACCTCCCTTCGCCCCTCGTGCATGCTCCTCGTCGTTCCCTTCCGACTCCCCTTGACTGCGAAGCCCTCCTCCCCCTCCTCCTCCTCCTCCTCCTCCTCCTCCTCTTCCTCCTCCTCCTTTCCTCCTCCTCCTCATCCTCCTCCTCGTCCTCCTCCTCCTCCTCCTCCTCCTCCTCCCCTCCTCCCTCCCCCCATCCTCCTCCTCCTCCTCCTCCTCCTCCTCTCCTCTTCGCTCCTCCGCCTCCTCCTCCTCCTCCTCCGCCCCTCCTCCTCCTCCTCCTCCTCCTCTTCCTCCTCCTCCTCCTCCTCCTCCTCCTCCTCCTCCTCGGCAGGAAGTGGCGGCGGGGTCCGAGGGCATGGGCTCGATCTGTTTTTACTGTTGTCGTTTCCGGCCTGCCGGGGCTGCTTTCAAACACTGCGCCAGGCGGACCTCGGGAGGGGTCCTGGGACCGATGTTGAGCGGATGTGGCCTCATCCCCTCCTCCCGACCAGTTTGTCTGCTGCCCCAGCCAGTTCAGACCCCACGGCCGCCTCCAAGAGGAAGGCTTGCTCCTTACCTGTGAGCACGTTGGCTCTATTTCTCTCCGCAGCCAATCGCGTGCACCCCAGTCCCTTTGCATTCAGGGTGCCCCGACGTCACCCAGGCGGTGTCGACATGCCTCCA
>CAUYUJ010017539.1:10000-97500 GCA_963575745.1 Prorocentrum cordatum | reverse complement strand
CTCCGGGTGGGCCTCTCTCAGGTCAGACGAGGAGCGGGGGAAGCTGCCAGGGGCGTTCGTTGAGGAATGTGCCCGGGAGATTCCACGGCCAAGCCTCCATTGAGCGACGCCAGAAAACTGGGTTGTCGGCGCCGACACTGGCGCGCAAGCTTCCCGCGTAGGGTCCCGCGTGAGCTCCCTCGTCTCCCGTGTAGCGTGCCGTCCTGACGGCCCGCGTAAGCCGCCGCGCAAGGTCTCAACGCCATCTCGCGGAAGACCCGTTTTTTTATCGTCGCCAAGCCTTACATCGAAAACTAAAGCGTACACACTACTTACCAATAAAACATTCTTGTTCAATGCCAGAATTTTTGAAACAATCAAGGGCAGCGTCGAATAACAACGTCGGGGTGGTGTAATATAGGTATGTTTCCCCCGTTCTCCCAGGGATGACGAAGCATGTGTGGGCCAGCATCCCGTGCACGCCAGGAGCCGGTCTCCTGTGCGAGTTTCGGTGCGGGGCCGGAAAGAGTGTCGGCGCAGAAGGGAGTTCGTTTCCTCACTGGATTCCTTCTCCAGGGGTTCTCATCCCATGCCCTCCCCTCTCGCCCCTTTGCCTGCGCGGCCCGCTCGGGAGATGGAGCGGGAAGGCCCATGGGAGGACGACAGGCCGGCGACGACGAGGACGAGGACGAGGACGCCAGAAGAGGGGAGGGGGGGAGGAGGGGAGAGGAGGGGGAGGGCAGGAGGGGAGGAGGGGAGGGGGAGGGCAGGAGGGGAGGAGGGGAGGGGGGGAGGGGATGAGGGGAACGGGAGGCGGGGGGAGAGGAGGGAAGGGGAGGAGGGGAGGCCCATTGCAATTTCTAACGGGGGGGGTCGCTGCGTGCAGCTGGTCCCGGCCCTGGCGATCGGGCGCCTGCCTCGCCGGCGTTAGGTCGGGCATGTCCTCCGGCAGGGGAAGTTTGGACGACAAATCAAAAATAATCACGAAAAAAAACATTGTCAAAATCGTCCCCAGACTATTTTTTGAATATGTTGGAACATTCCTCCTGTAGAGGGACAGGCCCGATTTAAACGCCAGCGGCAGCGCTCCTGGGCGGACCTGTACACTTCGCTTTCCAACCGGGGGGCCCCCAAGCGGGGTGGTGACCACACCGCGTGGTGAGTCGGTGGGGATTCGGGGTCACCGCACGGTTTCGGGGCTCGGGTCCTTCTCCGAGGGCGTCTCGGGCGACTGTGGGGCACCGTGCGCTGACGGACCGCGTGCGGTCCTGGGGGCTTTCGAGGTCACCGCACGGTCTGTCACCGCACCGTTTCGCCGGGGCTCCAAATCCAGCTTCGTCCTCTGCCCGTGCCTCCTCCGTGGCCGTGCTGGCCCGAGCTTTTTGCGCACGAGCCGCGGGCGCCTGGGCCGCCGCGTGCCCCTGCGCCGCCAGGCACGCCCGCGTCCACGGCGGGCGGAGTCTTGCCCTGGATCCCTGGGGGAGGGCGAGGGGGGAAAAAAAAGGGGGGGCGAGGAAGGAGGAGGGGGGGGCGAGAAAGGAGGAGCAAAAGGAGGAGGTCGAGGAGGAGGAGGAGGAGGAGGAGGAGGAGGACGAGGAGGAGCGGGACGAGGAGGGGGAGGAGGAGGAGGAGGAGGAGGAGGAGGGCAGAGATCCGCAGCTGCCACGCCTCAAGAGGCCCTCGAGTTCCCGGGGGGGGGGCAGGACTCCGACCCGGGCCCCCGACGCCGTGACCTCTGTCGAGACGGCGACCCCCCGAGGTCTGGATCCCGTCCCCGGGGACCGGTGTCTCATCGCGAGTCGTTGTCTCACTCGGGGGCGGCAAAGAAGGGGGTGATGACTAGGGGGGGCCGGATATCTTGGGGGGTCCATGATGTTTCCCCAGATGTCATGGCGCCTCTTCTGATTTCTTTGCGTCCCTGGCCTCCCCGCTGGGCCGCGCACATGCCGCCGGTCATGATTTGTGCCCCCCCCTCCCCCTCTTTGCCGCTCTCGACTCACGGCCCCGAGGCCCAGCAAGGGCTCCCCCGGAGGCCGAAGGTGGCGAAAAGCCTCCCGTCGTGTTTTCTGTCGCGGCTGGGGGTGCGGTGGCTCTCTGGAGGTGCTCCGGCGTCTCGCGGCGCAGGCACGCGGCACGCCGCCGCCACAGGCGGTTGTGGCGAGCCGCGCGGAGCGCTCGCGGGCCGCCGCTCGCTGCGCGAGACGCCCGCGGCCGCCGCGCTCCTTGCGGGTCGCGTGGCCTGGCTTCAAGTCGGGCCTGTGCCTCTACAGGAGGAGGGAGATTCAAGAACAGTGAAAAATTGTATGGGTACTATTTTTTTTTCTTTTTTGGATATGTTTCTATCATTTCAGGTTCCATCAAAATCCGCCTGTAGGGGGACATGCCCGACCTACGGCGGTGGCATTGGATAAGGAACGTCTTCCTGGGGCCCAGACACTGCGCATTCCTTATTGCTTCAAGGCGAGGTGGATAGCCCACGTTTGGCCGCCCATCGGCTGTGAGACCCTGGGCTCCTTATCGAAGGTCTCCTTATGTAAAACCGCCACCTAACGTTAAGTCGGGCCTGCTCCTCTACAGGAGGAATATTCAAGCATAATCAAAAATATTCCGTGGACGATGTTTTGCATGTTTTATTTTACAGATAGAACGCTAGTAATAATAATTATTATGATCGTCGTAATCATAATCACACTAATAATAATAATAATAAGAATAATAATAATAGTAGTAATAATACAACGTATGCTGGAACACGTTTTGGCTATTTTCAGTCGTTCGTCCAAGATCGGCCTGTAGGGGGACGTGCCCGACCTGACCCTGACGCTCGCCCGCGCGCGAGACGCCCGCGGCCGCCGCGCTCCCGGCGGGCCGCGCGGCCTGGCTCGCCCGGGATGGCGGGCGGCCGCCGACGATGAGGGCCCGCGGCAGGGCGCGCGCGGCCCTCGTCGGGGGGCTGCCGGAAAGGGTGCCCGGGCCCAGGGCGCCCCCAGGGCCTGGAGGGGTCGAGCAGGGGATCGTTTGCAGAATCGAGTTGCCTCAACAAAGACCGAAGAAGAAAGCACGCCATGAACAGTCGGGGGACGAGTTGTTGGGCATCTGTTGGGGATGCTTGAATGTTGTTGGGTTTTTGTTTTGTTCTTCTTGCTTTCGTCCAACATCCGCCTGCAGGGGGACATGCCCGACCGAACCCTGGCCCAAGGCGTCCCCAGGGCCTGGAGGGGTCGAGCAGGGGGTCGACAACATAATCGATTTGCCCAACAAAAACCGAAGAAGAAAGCACGCCATGAACAGTCGGGAGGCGAGTTGTTGGGCATCTGTTGGGGATGCTTGAATGTTGTTGAGTGTTTTTTTGTTCTGCTTGCTTGCGTCCAACGTCCGCCTGTCCGCACCCTGGCCCAAGGCGCCCCCAGGGCCTGGAGAGATCGAGCAGGGGCTGGGCTACAGAATCGCTGCGCTCCCAAATCCGAAGAAAACGCCACACACAGAAGCCTTTGGCGCTCCGCGCGGGTTCCTTGGATCCGCGCGCGAGACGCCCGCGGCCGCCGCGCTCCTGGCGGGTCGCGTGGCTTGGCTCGCCGGGGATGCCTTGTCGGCCCAAGACGCCCCCAGGGCTTGGAGGGATCGAGTAGGGGATCGACCTCAGACATGCTCGCGTCGTGAAAAAGTCAGGACGGAAGGTTTTTGGCCAATTTCGGCCTCGCGGGGCCCTCCCCGGGCCTCGGGGCCGTCAAAAAACGGTTCAGGATGAAACACCAGTCTTGGGGAACGTGTGAGGACTTCCAGGGACCCCGTCCAGGCTTCCCTGGCCTGAAGTCGGGCATGTCCCTCTACAGGAGGAATTCTCAAGAATAGTGAACAAATAGTCGGGGGACGATTTGTTTAGCATTTTTTGGGCTATGTTTGAAGGTTTTTGTTTTCAGATATTTTTGAGCATTCGTCCAACATCCACCTGTAGGGGGACATGCCCGACCGAACCCTGGCCCAAGGCGCCCCCAGGGCCTGGAGGGATCGAGTATGGGATCGACAGCATAATCGATTTACCCCAAAAAATGAACGAGACAAGAACACATAAACTTAAAACTTTTTGCGCTCCGCGCGGGCTTCTTGGATCCGCGCTGGGCTCCCCGGGCGGCGCCTCTGGCGCCGCTCTGGCGCGCTCCGCGCGCCAGGGAGGGGGCCCCGCGCAGATTCAAGGAATCCGCGCGGAGCGCCGAATGTTTCTGTTTATGGCGCTTTCTCTTTTTCTATTACCCCAAATAGATTCCCCGTCAAAGCTTCTACGAGACATGCCTAGAGTGCTCCGTAGGCCTACTGACTGTTCCACGTCTGTTTCTCGCGGGTTCCACGAGAAGATCATGTTTGGGGCAGGTCGATTCTGGAGTCGACCCCCTGCTCGCAGGGAGGCCCGAATCACCCCAGCAGGTGGGCCAGGGCGACCCAGGAGCTCTAGAGCAGCACGCGAAGCCGAGCGGCACCCAGTGCCGGGGGCACCTTTTGGCACCCCCCCCCTGCCTCGTGGTGTGGCTCGCCCCGCGAGGGGCCCTTGCGAAGGAGGAGGGCCACCTGGCTTCGGCGCTCCAGCACAGCGACGGGAGACCCGAAGAGCTGCAGCAGCAGCGTCGGGAGAGCGTGAGGCTCGAGTGCGCCGGAACTCGGGTTCGCCTGCGCTCTGAAAACGACGAGCCCAGCCCTGAAATGTTGACGGTCTAGTTTTCGTAGGCTGTTTGCAGCGGAAGCTCGCGTGAAATTTCAGATTGGGTCTAGGCATTTTCATGATGGCCCCGTCAGGCCAACCCGAGTCGCCCGTACCCGAGTCTCACGTCTCCCCGACATTGGACTAAAGTCGGGCCTTTCACTGTACAGGAAGAATACTTCAAATAGTTAAAAAATAGTATGGGGACGATTGTTCTAGCATCTTTTGACACTTTTTATTTTTGTTTGGGGTGTATTATTAATTAGTCGTCCAAAATCCCCCTGTAGTGAGTGGGACACGCCCGACCTAGCAGTGGACCTTAGGGACGCCGTGCGGATGTCTCGGGTCGGCGACGGTCCCGCCTTCCAGCACCCTCCTTTGGCAACTCAAGAAGGCGCCGCTCCGGGTGTGCGGGGAGTGCCAGGGGAGGAGGTGTGGGGAGGCTTGGAATCAGCGCGTACAGTCAACGCGCCTAGTAAGGACGCGCGCCTTCATCTAGGGTACCCTTGTGTCCTTGCCTCTGAGGCCCGCCCTTGCCATTATCACTGGTCGCCCGCCGCCCTAAAAAAAACCCAACTTCGGCCTCCAAGGGTCTGGCGTCCTTATCACCCGTCCTGGATTCACGTTACGACTGTATCTCCGAACGTTTACTGTCACGCAGTTTTTTGGTGGTCTCCCGCCAGCGGGGGAGTGCTGCCGCCGTTCTTCGACTACGACTGCGACCTGGCGGCCACGTCCAGGACGGCAGCGACGGACTGGAACGATGTTCACGCGCGGGTGGCCGCCCGCGTGGCAGACATCGACAGGCCGGATTTCGGCATGCACGAAGAGCTCCGCCACCTCGTGGAGGGCCCGCTTGCTGAATCCGCGATGGATGAGTGCCCCCTGGGCGTCCTCTACCTCACCATCCTTGCCTTCTACGAGGCTCGAGAGCTGGGCAGGGAGGAGGAGACTCTCCTGTCGATGGCGGACGCCGTGCAGAGCCTGCTCACGGCATTCACCGTGTACGCGGTGGCGCTCAGCCGCTGGCCCGTTTTCTACGCCCTGAAGCACTTCTCGACGCGCTACGAGCCTCAGCCGGAGTACTTCTGCGACGACCAGGGTGGCTCGGGGCTGCTGAACTGGGTGGAGCTCCGCTCCGAGGCGAACCAGTGGGCCACCCTCGCGTGGCAGGGTGAGGACCACGAGGCGATCGACAAGCTGATGGCTGAGAAGTTCCTCACGGTGCTGAGGAATCCCTACAACCATGCGCTTGCGCAGGATGAGTGCGAGTACGGATTTTATTTCTTGGCTGTAAACCAGCTTCTGTCCGCAGCTCACCGAGAGACGTACAACATGCCGCCCTTCCAGAAGCTGGTTGACCTAGTCATTGGAAACAGCCCTTTCATCAGGGTGTCGTCGTCTGGCTGGCCTATCTTCGAGGTCCTCGTGATCTTCTCGGACATGAACAAGGCAGAGCTCAGTTCGATTCCATCGATCCGACCAACGTTGATTTCACCCAGCCCGATCCGATCCATCATGGTTTCACGACGACCCGGTGCGGCCCGATGCCTGCATGGCGCCGTTGGGCATAGCCTGGCGCCGCCGACCCGATCCGATCCGATCTCGGCTCCGAGCCGACGTGGCCCTATGTGGTGTTCGTCTTCTGGGGTCTGTTTTTAGTCGGAGGCTGGGGGGTGAGATCGAAGTGGGACGGAGAGCCCCCCACCGGGAAAGCGGTTTCGGTATCGTGTTCGTGCGTGCCGCGCGTGCGGGCGAGGCGAAGCTGCGTGGGTGGGCGAGAGGAAAGTCTCCTGTGGCTGAGGCGCGGCCGGACCAAATGATTCTCCCTCCAGCAAGCGGTGTCCCGCCGGTGTCCCGCCGGTGTTCCGCTTGCTTGTGGCTGGGCCCCGGCCGGACCAAATGATTCTCCCTCCGGCAAACGGTGGCGCGCGGTGTCCCGCCGGTGTCCCGCCAGTGTCCCGGTGTCGCGCTGGTGCGAAAACGATAGTGAGACCGATGACGAAATCGATTGTGAGATCGATAGTGAGATCGATAGTGAGACTGATAGTGAGATCGATCGTGAGATCGATAATGAGATCGATACTGAGATGAATAGTGATATCGATTGTGAGATCGAGTGATCTCGATATCGATATCGAGGCACCCAAGAGGCCCCCAAGAGCCCCCCAAGAGGCCTCCAAGACCCCCCAAGAGGTCCAAAAGACGTGCCCAAACGGCCCCCCAAGCCCTTGCAAAATTAATTGAATAAATTATTATTTCGTTGGTTCCTGGGGGAGAGGGAAATGATCCAAGGCGCCCAAGAGCGAAGGATGACGTAAACAACTCGGCACCAAGGCTCCCAAGAGCGAGCGGCAACGCAACAATCACCACTGTTGCCCATTGCTGGCCCCCCTCCCCCCCCAACCTCCTTTATCACCCGCAGGGTGGTCGTATAGGTATACCTTATTTGTTTCCTCCAAAATCCGCCTGTAGGAGGACACGCCCGACCTAAACCTACAGCTCAGGGGGCCCCCGCCCCGGACTCGGGGAGCTGAGGCCACCCTGGACTCTGCTCCATGGGCCTGTGTAGACCAGCTGCCTCGCCGCCCACCAGGCCTTACGTCGGGCCTGTCCCTCTGCAGGAGGAGAATCCCAAAACAGTCCAAACAATTGTCGGGGGATTTTTTTTGGATTAGTTATGTTTGAGTCTGTTTATTTTTTCGCCCAAATGCGTCTGCAGGGGGATCTGCCCGACCTACACCAAGCCGCCCCACCCCAACCCGAAGGCCCCGATGGGGCCCTCCCCTCCCGGTGGGCAGGGGGTCGGGGAACAGCGAGAGAGCACGCGCGAAGCCCGCACCCCCCCTGGCCCGAAGCTTGTGCCTTCGGGTTGGGTTGGGGAGGGCCGGTTCGGGGAGGGGCTCGGTGTTCCTTTCTCGTGGTGGAGGGGCTCAGTGTTGCTCCATTGCTTGACTCTTTGTCGCAGGTGTTCCTTCTTGGTTTCCAGGGGGAAACCCCCCAAGAACTCAGCCCGGAGCCCTCCTCATCGATCCTCCTCCTCCTCCTCCTCCTTCTCCTCCTCCTCCTCGTCGATCCTCCTCCTCCTCCTCCTCCTCTTCCTCCTCCTCCTCCTGCTCCTCCTCTACTCCTGAGCCCGCGAGGGCATGTGGTTCTTCGGCGGGGGCGACCGCAAGTACCTCCGCGGCTTCGGCGACTGGAGCCCGGGAGGGGGAAGTTCAGCACAGTGCGCGGGCAGAAGCGCCGGCGTCCGTGGACGTGTGGGGAGAGACCACCCCAACCCAACCCGAAGGCCCAAATTTATTCTCGATTTCCAGTGGGGGGAGGGAGGGGAACATGGAAAAATCACACGGGACCCGTACCCCCCCCAACCCGAAATTCGGGTCAAATTCGGGTCTTCGGGTTGGATTGGGGTGGTCTGGTAGGTAGTCATATTGGGACGATGTAGCGTCGATTCTCGTCGAGTTAGCGTCGACTAGCGTCGAACCCAGGAGGGAAAAGTGAACACAGCACACGAACCCATACGGTGGCGTTCGTGCATGCATGGTTCGGTAGAAAATCGTGGAAGCCTGGCATACGTACCCTCTAAATTCAGTCTCTTGGCGTCGATTAGCGTCTGGGAGTCGATGGCATAGCGCTGATTTAGCATCGGTTAGCGTCGATTAGCGTCGATCTAGCGTCGATGAGCGTCGATTTAGCGTCGACTAGCGTCGATTCGCAAGAGCCGACAAGATGGTATGGGAGGCTCCCATGAGTTGCCACCGAAATGTATGGGGAGATCTTTGGAGATGGACGGACAGAAGGAAATCCCTGAAGTACTTGGAAAGTATAGGAACTTGTTTCAACTTGGTTCAAGGGCTCGAGCTACTGGCTCAACCAGGCTCACAGCTACTGGCTCACAGCTACGTAACTCACTTTGACTTCTCATCCACGTTCTCGTGCACGCTCGTGGCGCCGAGCTGGACAGGGATGTCGAAACGAGCTGGTCAGAGTACCGGATCCACTCCCCAAAAACAGAAACCGAAGAAGGAGGATGAGGCTTTGATGGTCGCTGCCACACCGGCGGAAGATTCTTTGAGCGCAGCGCCGCCATGGTTTTTAGCATATGAAAAGACACCTGCAGAGCGTTTCGGAAAACTCGAGACGGACCTCACCGATGTCAAGGGAATGATCCAAGAAGCGAAGGATGAGGCACATGACGCAAAACAAGCAGTAACTACACTGGAGCAAAGAATGGACGACGCAATGAACGATCTCGAGATGCAGGTGGACAATTTGAGGGACGACCTGGACCTCTACGTTCCAAAGACTGACTTCAAAAATGAGCTGGAGACGATCCTCGGCACAAAGATCCAAGAAGCCCTGAGCAACCAGGAAAAGCCCCCAATACATCCACAAGACGACGAACGTGATGGAGAGAGAGACCTACAGGTGATTGTTGGTGGTCTGAAGGAGGATGAGGAGGAAGATAACAGCATCAAACAAGTACAAAAGATAGTAAATGACAATAGCATGAACCAGAACACGTCAAACACATTTACTTCTATTGACCCGTCGAAGATAGGCATCATAACATTCAGGACCAAGGCAACACAAATTGGATTCCTGAAGAAAATGCGCGGCTAGAAGATTACCTGGGACTGTTTAGAAAAGATGTGGTTCACAGCCAACGACACATACGAAAAGCGGGTCATCGACAAGACTTTGGGGCAGCTGAAGCACAACCTGATGAACAAGGGGCATAAACAAAGTGACACTCGCATTTACTGGGATACAAGCGTCGTCAAAATCAAGAAGGAGGAGGTGGGAAGAGTGGATGGGGAGGGAAAGTTGGAGACGTTCGGAGTCGGAGTCGAAGTACATGAGACAGTGGTGGGGTTCATGAGGGAATGGAGGAGGAAGCGCGAAGAGTGACGGCCTGAACGCCGAGACCGCGCACGAGTACCACTACGAGGATTAATTCAATATGTTTCACCCTTGAGCACGCGATTTTTTGATGGAGGACGGGTTGATGTAAAACGTGGATTTGGGAAAGATGGTATTCCGATCACTTCCCCCGCGCCCCCGTGTACTCCCACAACTACCAAGACAGTTTCTGTTTCACCGACTCCTGCACCGGAAGGGGGATACACAATGATAGGAAATACACCCACATTCGTATCATTACCGGTTCCTGAATCAAAGTACCAGGAGGCTCCAGAAGATACGGGAGCCAATCGGCCGCAGGTTCTTGGAGGAGGGGGCCGGGGAAAATACAGATTTGTAGATGGAGATTTCCCCAGAGGATCTTTGGTACATGCATCTCAGGACTCATCCGCCAACGTCGCCGAAGAGCGGACGACGGATCATAAGAACATCAATAAGACCGACATCGCCGCAGACGGCGACCTCGCACTGTTGCACAAGAACGTTCGGGGGATGACAGATAACAACAGAGTGTGCGAGCTTCTGAAAGAGTTTGGAAGCACGAGGTGGGATTTCATTACCATCAATGAAACCATGAGGACGACTCCAGAGGAACACTGGGCTACCGAAGGTGTCTTTATGGCAGCAGGGAATACCAAGCCAACCAGAGGAGTTGGAATTATAGCGCACAAGAGGTGGAGCAAATATATATATCTAAGTTTGAGGTCATATCGGAACGAATGGGTATGTTGATGTTCATCGCCCAGGGTTCAGGCTAAGATTGGTTACGGCGTATTTTCCCCACAGTGGTTATGCGGATCACCATGTGCAGTCAATCTATGACATCCTGACAGAGATCCACAACGAGGCGGAGCGGCGGAACATGTACTTTGCCATTGGAGCGGACTGCAACGCTCAAGTGGGTCAGGCAGCAGATGACAATTCCAACAGCACGGGCCCATTTGGGTATGGCTTGGCGAACGCACGGGGGCAATGGCTTCGACAATGGACGGCGGCCCGCAAACTCAAAGTCTCGAGTACTTTGTTTTCAAAAAGCATTACCAACACCGTTGCACATACCGTGGGCCTGGCAGCGTGAAGAAGTAGATCGATTATCTTTTGGTGAATCGCCGATTTTGGGAAACAGTCAAAGACGTGGGAACGACAGATATTGCAGATCTCGGTTCCGACCACGCCGCGGTACGGTTGCGGAGCGCTGCCCTGCGGAAGGAGACGAGCAAGACGAATGCCAACAAGAAGAAGAACAACACCATCACGAAGCCAGTACGATGGCCGCCACAGAATTTGGAGGCATATCAATCCAGCATCGAAGAACAAGCTCGGGAACTGTTACGTGGTACGAAAGGGGGCAAACATCTTAGTTGTGATCAACTTGAGAAGAGAATATTGGAATCTATGAACATAGCCGGCTCCAGCGCCCCACGATTAAGCACAATTCAATAGGACGACGGTGGGTTGGATATTTTTATTAAATAAGGGACGCGAGACCAACGCAGACGACCCTACAGCAAAACGAGCTCTCAACAAAGAGATCCGAAACAAGATCCGGAACATGAAGAGAGAGAAGCGCCGATCGGAGATTGACAACGTCTTATCTGAGTTCCGTAACTTGAAGAAGATCGCTGGCATCAAATCGCAGAAATCACGCGACTTCATTCCAGGTATGGTGTGTGAGAGTGGGGAGACTGTGCGGGGCAGACAAGAGATCGCCGACGTGTTTGCCGATTTTACAGCAAATTGTATTCCGATTTGAATTGCGACGCCGGGAGCAACATTCCGAGAACGACAACATTTCTACAGCGGCGACAATTCTCTATGCAGGAGCTACAGACGGCATTGAAACATATGAAGAAAGGCAAAGCAGCGGACAGCAAGGGCATCGTGGTTGAGATGGTATCTTCCGGAGGCTTAGCGATCAGGGAGATTATTCTCATGGTGCACAACGATATCCTAATCTTGAAAGCCCCAGCGCCGACAGAGTGGAAGCGCACCGTGGTCAAAGTCATTTACAAAAGTGGGAACGCAAAATTACCGCAGAATTACAGGCCAATCAGCATTATACCTATATTATACAAGTTGTTTTTGTTCGATTATTCTATAACAGACTGGTGCCGGTTTTGGACAAGCAAAAAAAACAATGACCAGGCAGTCTTTCGCCCGTTCCGATCCACCACAGATCCTTTTTTTTTTTTTTTTTTTTTTTTTTTTTTTTTTAAAAAAAAAAAAAAAAAAAAAAAAATCAATATTACAGGAAACAGCGGACGAATGCCAAGTACCTCTTTGGGCTGTCGCAGTGGATTTCCAAAAAGCCTTTGACAGTGTTACGCATAGGGGCATATGGGACGCTTTGGTTGATCAAGGAGTTGACGAAGGATACATCCGAGTTCTTCGACGCATGTACCGGGGCCAGAAAGCCACCGTGAAGACCGATCGCACCAGCGAGGAATTCCAGATACAGCGTGGGACAAAGCAGGGCGATCCATTCAGCTCCCTCTTATTCAATAGCGTATCTGAATATGTCATCGACAAAATAAAGACAAAGTGGATCAAATCCAAAATTGGGGTGCCAATGATGTCAAAACAATATCGGCTGACAAATCTTAGGTTTGCGGATGACATACTACTTCTTGCGACCTCTCTACGACACGTGAAGAAGATGATAGGCGACTTGCAGGGTGCCGCGGAGGAGGTTGGATTGGTCCTACACCCCAAAACGACAAGAGTACTCCACAATAGCTCTGGCGGCTCGCGCAAAGACCAGAACGCAGTAAGCATGGACATCAACGGCATGGACATCGAGATATTACCGATACCCGGACACACAAAATACCTTGGTCAAGAATTGAGTTTTTCTGATCCGCAGAGAGTGGGAATTTCGAACAGGATTGCTGCAGCTTGGAGAAAGCTTTATTCTTTGAAGCAGGAGCTTGTTGGACGCAGGTATTCTCTGAAAGACCGCATGCGTTTATTTCATGGTGTTCTTACGCCGGCATTACTATATGCTTGCGAAGCGTGGGCAATGACGCTGGAACTTGAAAACAGAGTTCGAAGAACGCAAAGACACATGTTGAGAATGATCATCCAGACGCCACGTCGCAAAGAAGTGCGCCAAGCTGAAGGATCAGAGATAGAAGAGAGGGCAAACACAACGACAAGCAGCGACGACGGTGTGGACAGCGATGGAGTAAAACATGGAGAACTACCCGCAGCAGAGCACCGTCAAGAATATTTGGAACCTTGGGTAGAATGGACCAAACGCAGTACGAGAGAGGTGGAGAAGTACACCACATCCTTGCACATTGATGACTGGATCACACTACAACGTCGAAGAAAATGGCGGTGGTTCGCAAAAGTTGCATGCAAGGCGCCCGTGGAGTGGATGCGCCAGGCTGTATCTTGTGATCCGTGTCAGCACGTTGAATTATATGCGAAAAGACGCCCTCACCGACCAAAGCGTCGCTGGATTGACGACATCTTTCATTTCATGTCAAAGCATAAAGAAACGTTGACCCCGGAAGAACAGAAGGCTTTCGCAGACGGACGTGAAGCGCGAGATACTGTTCATCTACTCTTGAGGTGTGCCACGCGAGATGTATGGCACGATCTAGAGCAAGATTTCTGTCAGGCGATCTAATCTGTAATGGGTGATTCGGCCCCAACCCGCGGCACCTACAGGGTGCGCAATGCGGGTCGCAGTCGCAGTCGCAGTCGCAGTTTCAACTTGGTTCGGTAGCAATTCATGGGAGCCTTGTGTGCCGTCGCAATTCCGCTTTCAGGGAGCACCTGCGTCGAAGAGCGTTTGGTAACCGATGCGAGCGCCGAGCTAACGTCGATTATCGCCGATTTGCGTCGATTAGCGTCGAAGAGCGTCGATTCGCCAGAGCCAACAAGATGGTATGGGAGGCTCCCCGTTGGTGTCCGTCTGTTTATGTCCCCTTGAGCCCCTTTACGCTAGGTTCATGCGGCGTTGGTGCACCGGCGACGCTGGCGAAGGCGTTCAAGCTTAAACATGCGACGCGGAGGCACCGAGGGACACGGTGATGCCATTGGACCCGACAGACTTCAACCATGAACGATTGGGACCCCGATCGGTTCAAGGTTGAACGAACGACGCGGCGATGCAAAATTTTGCGCGCGCCGACGCCGCGCGAGCTTACCATAAAAACCTCCGCCGCGACGAGCGTCGACTATCGTCCCTTCGCCAGAACCAATAAGATGGTATGGGAGGCGCCCCGTTTGTGTCGACCATCGGCCACGCGCACAGGAGGTTCGGGGGAGGGGGGGCGGTTCCTTAGAGGATTCCTGCCTCTTACAGGGCGCGAGCCTTCCCTGTGGATGTCAGGCTGGCGCCTAGAAGCAGCCTGCTTCTAACACGCCCTCCCCCCTCCTCCTCCTCCTCCTCCTCCCTCCTCCTCCTCCTCCTCCTCCTCCTCCTCCTCCTCCTCCTCCTCCTCCTCCTCCTCCTCCTCCTCCTCCCTCCTCCTCCTCCCTGTCATCCTCCCTCCTCCTCCTTCTTCTCCTTCTTCTCCTCCTCCTCCTCCTCCTCCTCCTCCTCCTCCTCCTTCCGCCTTGGCCCTGCCGCGGCGCCCGCGTGCAGCGCGGACTGCCGGTCGTCGTCGTCGTCGGTGTCGGCGTCGTGTCGACGGCGTCGTCGTCGTCGTCGTCGGCGTCGGCGTCGGCGTCGGCGTCGGCGTCGGCGTCTGTGTTGGCGTCGGCGTCGTCGTCGTCGTCGTCGTCGGCGTTGTGCGTCGCGCGTCGTGCGTCGTCAGCGTCGTCAGCGTCGTCGTCGCGCGCCGCGCGTCGCGCGCCGCGCGTCGCGCTTCGCGTGTCGCGCGTCGTGCGTCGCGCGGCCTCGTGTGTCGTGCGTCGTCGTCGCCGTCGTCGTCGTCGTCGTCGTCGTCGTCGTCGTCGTCGTTGTCGTCGTCGTCGTCGTCGTCGTCGTCGTCGTTGTCGTCACCCATGCTGGAACGCCTGGGCCCCTCTAGGAACCTCCGCCGCGACGAGCTCTCGCCCCTGCTGCCCGCCTCGCTCGGCTTCCTCTCCCCGGCCTGGCGCGCTGCGGCCGCGGGCGCCGTGGCGTCCCTGCTCGCGCGCTCCGGCGCCGGCTTCGCCGAGGATCGGAGAGGAGGAGGAGGAGGAGGCGGAGGGAGAGGAGGAGGAGGAGGAGGAGGAGGAGGAGGAGGAGGAGGAGGAGGAGGAGGAGGAAGAGGAGGAGGAGGAGGAGGGGGAGGAGGAGGAGGGGGAGGAGGAGGAGGAGGACGAGGAGGACGAGGAGGACGAGGAGGAGGACGAGGAGGGAGGAGGAGGAGGAGGAGGAGGAGGAGGAGGAGGAGGAGGAGGAGGAGGAGGAGGAGGAGGAGGAGGAGGAGGAGGAGGAGGAGGAGGAGGAGGAGGGAGGAGGAGGAGGAGGAGGGAGGAGGAGGAGGAGGAGGAGGAGGAGGAGAGGAGGAGGAGGAGGAGGAGGAGGAGGAGAGGGAGGAGGAGGAGGAGGAGAGGAGGAGGGAGGAGGAGGAGGAGGAGGAGGAGGAGGAGGAGGAGAGGAGGAGGAGGAGGAGGGGGAGGAATGAGGAGGAGGAGGAGGAGGAGGAGGAGGAGGAGGAGGAGGAGGAGGAGGAGGAGGGGGGGAGGAGGGGAGGAGGGCCCTGAGATGCATACCACCTCGAGTCATGAAACAATCGCTGCCGAAGGTGTTTCACCATTTTCAGCTTCGGGCGGCCCTTCTCCAACCTGGGACAGTGAACAACACGACTCGGGATGTAAAACCTATCCTGGGGAATGGGTCTAGACCTCTGGGGGTCGACGTCATGAAATAATCATGACTGGGGGTCGGGGGATCCTGACGTTACAATTTTTGGCAACAAGTGTGTTCGCCAAGTTTCTGGCCGCGTGGGACCCTCACAGGTCGATGCGGCTCGACGAATGCCGCAGAAAGATGGGGTCTTGGGTTCTGGTCGTGATTAATTTCGACGTTGCAATTTTTCTGCAACGTCGGATCTCAGGAGGAGGAGTACTTAGGAGGAGGAGAAAGAGGAGGAGGAGGAGGACGAGGAGGAGGAGGAGGAGGAAGAGGAGGAGGAGGGGAGGAGGAGGAGGAAGGGAGGGGGGAGGGGAGAGAAGGGGGAGGGAGATTTGACTGAGAGGTTCGATTATTTCTGGTAAACCCAACGTGAGCACGACTTCATGGCCGACGATGCGGAGGACGCCCACCCACAGGCC
The DNA here is from genome assembly GCA_963575745.1 of Prorocentrum cordatum. Lineage (NCBI taxonomy): Eukaryota > Dinophyceae > Prorocentrales > Prorocentraceae > Prorocentrum > Prorocentrum cordatum. Next base: position 81,686 of record CAUYUJ010017539.1, on the reverse strand, counting down.
TATTCTGGGCGATGAGGGCTGCCTCATGAGCTTGTAACCGATGTGCGTTTGGCTCCGAACATATTCCGACACCGTAGCTGATCATATGTTGCTCCAGCTACCTCGCCCAGAGGAAGGGAAGGAGGGGGAGGGGAGAGGAGGAAGACGTGTTTCTGCGACTTCGTATGTGTTCGCCCTGTTTCCAGACTCGGGCCGCGGTTCTGCAGCTGCGGCTCGCCGAGGGCGTTCCGTGGGTGCCTAGATTGCCCCGAACCGACGCCGGAGTTTCGAGCTATGGCCCGAAAACTGAGTGAACCGGGAGGAGGGGGAGGGGAGGAGGAGGAGAAGGAGGAGGAGGAGGAGGAGGAAGAGGTTGAGGAGGGAGGAGTAGGAGGAGAGGAGGAGGAGGAGGAGGAGCAGGAGCAGGAGGGCAGGAGGGAAGAAGGACAGGAAGACGAGGAGGAGGAGGAGGAGGAGGAGGAGGAGGAGGAGGGGGAGGAGGAGGAGGAGGGGAGGAGGGGGAGGAGGGGGGAGGAGGAGGAGGAGGAGGAGGAGGAGGAGGAGGACCCTGAGATCTGGGCGGTGCGGCTGTTTCACAGCGGGCGTTCTCGCCGGGGTTCGGGCCCCGGGGCCATCGCAGGGCGACCGATCGGCTCGAAAGGTGCCGCGAAAAGATGGGGTCTAGGGCTCTAGTCGTGAGTTTCCTCGATCTTGCCATCCATACTCGTCCTCCTCCTCTTCCTCCTCCTCCTCCTCCTCCTCCTCCTCTCCTCCTCCTCCTCCTCCTCCCCTCCTCCCTCCTCCTCCTCTCCCCTCCTCCTCCTCCCCCCTCCTCCTCCTCCCTCTCTCCTCTCCTCCTCCCTCCTCCTCCTCCTCCTCCTCCTCCTCTTCCTCCTCCTCCTCCTCCTCCTCCTCCTCCTCCTCCTCCTCCTAAAGTCGGATCTCAGAGTACGTTGGAGGCGACGACGGGGTCGAAAGCAGCCCAGGAGGAGCCGATACATGCAGCGCCAGGGGCACCGCTCCAGACCGCCGGTCTGGTGGGGCGTCCGCGGCGCCTGCCGCGGGCGCTTCTTCTCCGCGTGTCACCTTTTGGATGTGTTCGGGGTGATCTCACCAGCGGCCGGGGAAGGTTCGCTCCGCATTGGCGACGCATGGAGCGAGGGCGCCCATGGTCCATATGTCTTCGGCGAGGCTCCCCGGCAGATGCGTGGGATGGTGGGATGGCCTCCCCTGGGTTGTTCGCCTCCGCCGACTAGGCAGGCCCGCCCCGCTCCGTCCCCCTCCGCCCTCCCCTTGGCATCGCTCGGGCGTGTGCATGCTTTTGTTCTCGGCGAGGACCATCGAGGAGCCGGTTGGGCCATCCTGCGAAAAGAACGGTGCACGCACGAAACCAACGTCCGAGCGATGGCGAGCTCCAGGACAGGGTCGGCGGCCAGCCCGGGGGGGGGGAAGTGAGAAGGGGCGGGCCTTCTCGGAAGGTCCGGAAGTCCCCCAGCCTTCTGAGAATTGTTCCGAGTCTCCCCGGAGACGCAGAACACTTCTCCTTCTGAGAAGTCCCGCCGCCTTCCGAGAAGGCCTCAGCCCTCTCACTTCCCCCCTCTCTAGGCCTCCTAGATGGGGTCGGCGTAGATGGGGCCGAAGGATCGAGCCGCATCGCCAATGCATCGACGATGCGGCTCGATGTTGAGCCCGTGTTTCCCCACGCCGGCGTCGCCGATGCATCGCGGATGCATCGCCGATGCATCGGCGATGCATCGGCGATGCGGCGCGATCCCTCGACCCCATCTACTCCGGCCCCATCTAGGAGGCCTCTACAGTCAAGACGCTGAAATCAGGAACAGCTTGGGCTCGGAAGGGGCCCGATGTTCCTCAGGTTCCTCCGGTGCTGTTCCTCTTGCCCTCCTGGGGCACGGAGGCGCTTACAGGGCCAATAAGGGGCTTCATTCCTTATTTAGGGGAACACAAAGTGACATAAACATAAAAACTCGGAGGTCCGCGCGGATTTCTCGGATCGGCGCTGGACCTCCCTCCCTGGCGCGTGGAGCGCGCCAGGGGAGGGGGGCCCAGCGCGGATCCGAGAAATCCGCGCGGACCTCCGAATTTTTATGTTTATGCCACTTGTTGTGTTCCCCTATTATTTAGCGTTCCTTCTTTCAGCAGCCCAACTCCGCCCTCGCAACCCGAAATTCGGGTCTTCGGGTTGGGTTGGGGTGTCTGGTAGGTAGTCATCCTTAGGTTCCTCCAGTGCTGTTCCTTTTGCCCTCCTGGGGAATGGAGGCGCTTACAGGGCCATAAGGGGCGTCGTTCCTTATTTAGGAGAACAAAAAGTGGCACAAACATAAAAACTCGGAGGTCCGCGCGGATTTCTCGGATCGGCGTTGGACCCCCCTCCTTGGCGCGCGGAGCGCGCCAGGGGCGGTGCCGGAGGCGCCGCCGGGGGGCCCCAGCGCGGATCCGAGAAATCCGCGCGGACCTCCGAGTTTTTATGTTTATGTCACTTTTTGTTCCCCTATTATTTAATCGCTTCGCTTATTCCGCCGGCCCTGGAGCGCTATTTGGGGCCTCTTGGGGCCGTCTTGGGGGCCTCTTGGGGGCTACTTGGGAGCGTCTTGGGGCTCCCTGGCGGCGTATTGGGCTCCCCTGGGGCCTCTCGGGGGGCTCTTGGGTGCCATTTGGGGCGGGGGGGTCCCCTCTTACTTGGCGCTCCTTCCTTCTGCCGCCCAGCTCTGCCCTCGCCCGCCGCCCCGCGGGGGGGCGAGGGCCGTCCAAGGCGGCGGGGGCCCATGTGCGGCGCGAGCACTATACGGCGCGAGCCCGCGGTCCGGGGGAGGGAGGCCGCGCCGCGGCCGGCGCGGCCGCGGGGGGAGGCGAGGCGACCGCTCTCCGGAGGGGAACAATCCAGAAAATCCAGAAATCCAGGAATCCAGGAAATCGTCGATTCCCCAGAGATCCAGAAAAGATGGGAAGATCTGGGGAATGTTTTCATTTGTGTGTATTTAGTTGTGTGTCCTGGGGCACCTTCACGCTCCTCCTCCCGGGCCGCGTGGCATCGCTCGGACGCCTGTGTGTGTGTGTGTGTGCGGGTGGGTGTGTGTGTGTGTGTGTGTGTGTCGGGTGGGCCGGCGACCAGGACCTCGCTGAGATCCTGGCGACGCCAGTCTTTCGAGCCTGGCGCCCTCGCCTCGTCTCGGGCCCCGGGGCCCTCTCGCAGATCGATCCGGCTCGACAGGAGATGCAGGAGGATGGGGTCGGGGGCTCCTGGCGCGGCTTTTCACGGTGCTGCCATTTGGTGGGCAACACTTGTATCCATATCCGGTGCGTCTTGGACTTTCTTGGGAGGGGCGCCGCAAGACTGGATCGCCCTGGATATGGATAAAATCTGGCCTGCTGGGGCCAGATTTCAATCCATATCCAGTGCCCCTCACGTTTTTGGGGAAGAGAGCCCGAAACTCCAAGACGCACTGGATGTGGATCTAGACTTGCCCGCATGTGTGTGTGTGTGCGTGTGTGTGTGTGTGTGTGTGTGTGTGTGTGTGTGAGTGTGTGTGTGTGTGTGTTTCTCCCCAGCAAGTCTTGTGGAGGACGACTAATGGAGAGGGAGCGTGTTGCCCAATGATTTCCAGATGACTAATTAAGACATGTCCTAAACATGGTTTGAACATGGTTCAGACATGTTTAGAGCCTGTTTAGAGCATTCTTCCTTCATATTAAACACGTTTAGGTTCAAGAATAGGACTGTTAGGGTGTCCATTGTCGCGGCATCCACAATCCCTGCAAGTCAGAGGAGGAAGAGGTACCCTTTTCCCCGTTTTCGATTTCCTGGGAGGCCCTCGTCGCCACTGCTGGTTCCGCCTCGAAATCCCGGTCAGAAGGCACCCCGGGGGAGGTCCAGGGGGCAGCGGTATCGGCGCCTTTCGGTCTTCCCAGCAAGGACCATGTCGGGGCTCAAGAGACGGGGGTCAAGTCAAATGAGGGTCAGTCAGAGCGCCGGCTCGAGCCACTTTGGCTCAAACCATCTTGGCTCAAGCCGTTTTGGCTCAAGCCCCGGTGCCGTGCCGTTCTGGATAGTCTCAAGAAGTCCTTATGTCTTATGTCCCTCGCAGCGTCGATCAAGAACTGCGGCCTGACAAAACAATGGAGCGCCGCACTGCGGTTGCTCCGCGAAGGAATTCAATTGGGTGTGCAACTTGTCCCAAGCCACTACGTTGCCACTGTCAGCGCATGCAGGAAAGGCGGGCAATGGCAACACGCGTTGTCAGTGCTCAATGAGATGTGGGAGGCGAAGCTGAAGCCCGACGTCATCTCTCCTACATGGCGGGAGGAAGCCCGTGCCAAGTCTGCGGGGACTCAGGTGGATAAACTCGCCCCTCTACGGCCCCACCACCTGGTCGAATCGCCCACGAGGGCCCAAGAGGCGCCCCACAGGGGTTGCACGACGGTCCAAGAGCGCTCCCAGACAGCTTGAGTTGTTTCCGAGACGGGCCTCGAGGCCCCAAAGACCTCAGAAGGTGGCTCCAAGATGGTCCAAGAGGCCCGAAGCTCCGAGAGTGCCCCGAGAGGACGCCAAAGAGGCAACATTCTTCACATTCCGATGGGAAAGCGTACATGTTCAGTATACCCGCCTTTTTGTGTTGTTACACGGTCCAGGACAGGCTAAGAGGCCCCCCCAAACCCCCCAAGACGACCCAAGCGGCCCTCAAGACGGTCCAAGAGGGCCCTCAAGGGGGGCCTCAAACGGCCTGAGAGGGCAGGGCTCAAAGAGGGCCCGACGAGGCTCCGAAGAGGGAAGAGGGCCTCAGGAAGCCCTCCAGAGAGCCCCAAGACGGTCCAAGGCCTCCAAGACGCCCCAAAGAAGACCTCAGAAGGTGGCTCCAAGACGGTCCGAGAGGCCCGAAAGACGCTCCGAGAGTGCCCCGAGAGGACGCCAAAGAGGCAACATTCTTAACATTCCGATGGGAAGACGTACATGTTCAGTATACCCGCCTTTTGAGTTGTTACACGGTCCATGACAGGCCAAGAGGCCCCCCTCAAACCCCCCAAGACGACCCAAGCGGCCCCCAAGAGGGCCCCAAGACGGTCCAAGAGGGCTTTAAGACGGCCCAAGGGGGCCCTCAAACGGTTTGAGACGGCCCCAAGAGGGCTCCAAGAGGGCTTCAAGAGGGCCCGACGAGGCTCCCAAGAGGACTCCAGGAAGCCTTCCAGAGAGCCCCAAGGCGGTCCAAGGCCTCCAAGACGCCCCAAAGAAGACCACATAATGTGGCTCCAAGACGGCCTAAAAGAGGCCCCAAATACGTTCCGAGAGGGCCCCGAGAGGACGCCAATGAGGCAACATTCTTAACATTCCGATGGGAAAACGTACATGTTCAGTATACCCGCCTTTTGTGTTGTCACACGGTCAAGGACAGGCCAAGAGGCCCCCCTCAAACCCCCCAAGACGACCCAAGCGGCCCCCAAGAGGGCCCCAAGACGGTCCAAGGTGGCCTTAAGACGGCCCAAGGGGGCTTTCAAACGGCTTGAGAGGGCCCCAAGACGGCTCCAAGAGGGCTCCAAGAGGGCCCGACGAGGCTCCCAAGAGGGCCCCAGGAAGCCCTCCAGAGAGCCCCAAGACGGTCCAAGGCCTCCAATACGCCCTAAAGAAGACCTCAGACGGTGGCTCCAACACGGCCCAAGATACCCCAACTATACATTGTCAGCATGTCCGCCTTTTGCGTTGTTACGCGGTCCAGGGCAGACCAAGAGGCCTCCCCAAACCTTCCAAGACGACCCACGCGGCACCCAAGAAGGCCCCAAGACGACCCAAGAGGGCTCAAAGACGGCCCAAGAGGGGGGCTTCAAACGGCTTGAGAGGGCCCCAAGATGGCTCCAAGGTGGCTCCAAGAGGGCTCGACGAGGCTCCCAAGAAGGCCCCAGGAAGCCCTCCAGAGAGCCCCAAGACGGTCCAAGGCCTCCAAGACGCCCGAAAGACCTCAGAAGGTGGCTCCAAGACGGTCCAGGAGGCCCGAAAGACGCTCCGAGAGGGCCCCGAGAGGACGCCAAAGGGGCAAACATCGTTACATTCCGATGGGAAAGCCTGCAATGTCAGCATGTCCGCCTTTTGCGTTGTTACACGGTCCAGGACAGACCAAGAGGCCTCCCCAAACCCCCCAAGACGACCCAAGCGGCCCCCAAGAGGGCCCCAAGACGGTCCAAGAGGGCCTTAAGACGGCCCAAGGGGGCCCTCAAACGGCCTGAGAGGGCCCCAAGACGGCTCCAAGAGGGCTCCAAGAGGGCCCGACGAGGCTCCCAAGAGGGCCCCAGGAAGCCCTCCAGAGAGCCCCAAGACGGTCCAAGGCCTCCAAGACGCCCCAAAGAAGACCTCGGAAGGTGGCTCCAAGACGACCTAAGAGGCCCCAAAGACGCTCCGAGAGGGCCCCGAGAGGACGCCACAGAGGCAAAAATGGTGGCATCCCCCCGATGGGAAAACGTACATTTTCAGCATATCCGCCTTTTGCGTTTTTGCACGGTCCAGGACAGGCCAAGAGGCCTCCCCAAAACCCCCCAAGACGACCCAAGCGGCCGGGCCCGATGACGGCCCAAGGGGGCCCTCAAACGGCCTGAGAGGGCCCCAATACGGCTCCAAGAGGGCCCGACGAGGCCCCCAAGAGGGCCCCAGCCCAGCAGCGGTAGCAATCAGCGCCAGCAGCGGCAGCAATCAGTAGTTAGAAGCAGAAAACAAACAGCCGCTGCATTGCCCGCGGCCGGCTGGCGGCCATCCCCGCTGCCGTGGCGTGCGGCAGAAGGTCAGTTGCGACCGCCAGGGTTGCCAGCATGTTGGCAGTGACGTCGGGAAGACAACTGTCGGGCTAGCAGCTGTACGCGCAAAACAGCAGGCAAGCAGGCAAGCGATCTCAGCTTCTGCACGCAGGCAAGCTGCCGTGGACGTACTTCCACGGGTCAGCACTAGTCAGCTACAGCGCTGGGATCAGCGCGTGCGAGAAGGGCGGGCACTGGCAGCAGGCGCTGGCGCTGCTGAGGGAGATGTGGGATGCGAAGCTGGAGCCCGACGTCATCTCGCCTTCATGGCCAGTGGAAGCGCGTGCGAGAATGGTTCACGCCTCGTGTGCACAGAATCGCCCCTTTACGGCCCCACCACGTGGCCGAATCGCTCAGGCCGGTCCCAGAGGCGCTCCGGAGGGGTCTCAGACCGTCCAGGAGTGCTCCAAGACGGCCTCCGTGGGTCCCGAGACGGCCCACGAGGGCCCGAAGCCTTCCAGGGGGGGCTCCACGACGATCCAAGAAGCTTCAAAGACGCCCCAAGAGGGCCCCGAGCGCACGCCAAAGAGGCACAAATCGTCAAATTCTCATAGGAAGACGTATACTTCCAGCATGCCCACATTGTGTGCTCCTCAGCGGCCCAGGACACGCCAAGAGGCCTCCCAAATCGCCCCTCAGAGGGCTTCAAGACGGCCCATAAGATCCCCAAGATGACGCCAGTGAGCCCTGAAACGGCCTCACAGAACCCCAAGACGGCCCCAGGAGAGCCCCGAGGGGGTCCCAACAGGCTCCTAGGACGGCCTCAGGCAGCCTCAAGGGAGCTCCAAGTCGGTCCAATGCCTCCCGGACGGCCGGTGACGGCCCAAAATGGCCCCAAGACGTCCCAAAACATTCCCAGAGCAGACCAAGCAAGCCTCAGAATGGCCCGAACAAGACCCCCACAAGGACACCAAGCAGGCTCAGAGACGCTCATTAAAAGAGCAATCGGTGAAGTACCAAGCTCTTCTCACCAAGGCTCCCAAGAGCAAGACGCAGCGTAGAGAGCTCTCCCAGGCACAGCTCCCACGAGAGAGCGGTGACGTCGGGACACCCTTCCAACCTCTCACACAGGAGCACGCACGCACAGCACGCAAGCACAATAGATTTCCTGGGCTGTCTTCCGGAAAAGGCTCGGGGGGACAGCCCGGGAACGGCCCCAGAGGCACCCAACAAATCTTCAAAAGAAAAGGCCCCCAGGAGACCGCAAGACGGCCCAAGAGGGCCCCAAGAGGCCCCTAGGAGGCCGCAAGACAGTCAACGAGGCCCCAACAGGCCCCCAGGAGCTCGAAAAGAAACCCCGAGAGGCCCACTAACCGTTCCCAAGGAGACGGCAGCGCCCACCATCAGGCTTCGAAGAGGCAACTGAAAAAAAGTCACCAGAGCCCTCCGGGTGACTTTTTGTCAAGGCCCCAGGTGCTTTCAAAATTGACAAGCGGCGAGACGTACACCGCAGACCCACCATAGCCGTCTGTGACGCTCCGAAGGCTGTCTAGGCGGAGATAGAGCGGAAGGCGGACGAAGAGAAGGAAGCGGTCCAAGAGGGCCTCCACGGCCCAAGACCGCTCGAAGACGCTCCAGACGAGCCGCGGCAAACGAAATCATTCATTTTTCAATGGTTTCTGAAAGATTTCCACCTTCTCGCCATTTCGAGCGAAGACAGGCCCAAGACGGCCTTTTCGAGCCAATACTGGCCCAAGATGACGTGGAGGAAGTCCACGGATTCGCCCTAGTCAGCTACAGTGCTGGGATCAGCGCGTGCGAGAAGGGCGAGCAGTGGCAGCCGGCGCTTGCGCTGCTGAGCGAGATGTGGGAAGCGAAGCTGGAGCCCAACGTCATCTGTATTACAATACTGGGCATTTGCGCTTGCGAGAGGGGCGAGCGATGGTCACCCGCGGCGGCGCCCCAGGGGCCCCGCCCGTGGGGTGACGCCGTCCCGGCCGGGGACAGCCCGGGGACGGCCCATGAGGGCCCCGACGGAGGCCTCGAGAGTCTCCCGGGAGCTCCCCAGCGAGCCCGAGAAGGCCCCAGGACGGGCTCGGGGGGGCCCCACGAGCTTCCACGGAGTTCTCAGGGGACCCCCACGGGGGCCCCGAGGCCGCAAAACTATTGATATTATTCTCGAGTGTTTTTGACGTTTCCCGTGGTGTTCGTCCCGCCCGCCCCAAGACGCCCACCACGGCATCGCGGGCGTCCGAAATCGGGCCCATGCTGCCCGGGGGGGCCCAAGACGGCCCCAGAGGCCCCCGATCGAGCTCCCGGGCCCCCAAGACGGCCCAAGAACTCCCCCAGACGGCCCCAACCATGGAAGGGACGCCCAAGAGGGTCCAGTTCGGAGCTCTTCCCCCCCCCTCCGGGCTCCTCCACGGCCAGCAAGGCTCCAAGACGCCCCCGAGAGGTCTCCAGAAGGCCCTGGAGGCGCTCCCAAGAGGCCCCCGCGCGCTCTCCAGAGGCTCCCAGAAGGCTTCAGAGGCGCTGAGCTCTCAAGAGGCTCCCAGAGCCTCTCCAGAGGCTCCCACAGAGCCCAACGAGGACCCCCTCCCGGGTATCGGAGGGCCCCCCCGCCGCTTCCCCGATGCCTCCGCTGGGAACAGCCTGCTACAGCACGCGGCACTGCTGACACGACAAGCAGCAGGCTGGACAGGAGGAAGGGGATGAGACGGAGGAGGAGGGCGAGAGGAGGGGAGAAGGAGCATGAGGACGAGAAGGACGCCAACGACGACGACGACGACGACGACGACGACGACGACGACGACGACGACGACGACGACGACGACGACAGCGACAGCGACAGCGACGACGACGACGACGACCACGACGACCACGACGACAACGGCGACGACGACGACGACGACGACAGCGGCGACGACGCCGACGCCGACGACGACGACGACGACGACGACGACGACCACGACGACTACCACGACGACGACCACGACGATGACCACGACGACGACGACGGCGACGACGACGACGACGAGGACGAGGACGAGGACCAGGAGGACGAGGACGAGAAGGCCCCGGGAGGCCCACGGAGGTCTGCGTTGCTTCTGTTGTTGCTGGAGCTGCTGCTGCAGCTGTTGCTGCTGCTACTGCTGATGGTGCTGGATCATCTGCTGCTGCTGCTGCTGCTGCTGCTGCTGCTGCTGCTGCTGCTGCTGCTGCTGCTGCTAGCGCTGCTCCAGACGCCGTCAGGATCATCAAGCAAACAGCGCACCCCGAAGCAATGAGCAGCAACGAGCGCACGCTCAATCCTCTGGCATTCGTGAACGGTAGTCCACGGGTCAGCCCTAGTCTATACTACATGGCCGGAGGAACCGCGTGCCGGAAGGAAAAAGCGTCGGAAACGGCTCCGAGACGCTCCGGAGGCCGCCCCGACGGCCCAAAGACGGCTCCGAGCCGCTCAAAGACGGCTCCGACCCGCTCAAGATGCCCCGAAGGCGGCCCAAGAGGGCCCCAACGCGCAATGGTCCGGCCAAGACGCCCGAGATTGGCCCAAGACGGCCCAAGAGCTCCCCAAGACGGCCCAACAGGCCTCCCAAGAGGCCCCCCAAGAGAGCCCCGAGAGGCCCAAATCGTTGATTTTCATTCGTTTTCCCGAGGTTTTTTGCTTCCTCGCTTTTTCGGCTTCCCGACGCTCCGAACCCCCCCCAGAGGCATCCAAGACCGCTCCAAGACGGTCCACGAGGTCCCCAAGAGGACCCCAAGACGGCCCAAGAGGGCCCCAAGACGGTCCAAGGCGGCCCCAGGACGGCCCCGGAGGCGCCCAAGACAGGCCAACGGGACCCCAATATGGCCCGAAGAGCGGCCCAAGATGGCTCCAAGACGGCCCGAGGACCGCCCAGGAAGGCCCTCGGGGGCCCCACGACAGCCCAAGGGGCGCGATAGACGAGCCCAGAGAGGCCCACGAGGCCCCCAGGAGCCCAAAAGAGGTCCCCAAGAGATGCCACGGGGGCAGACGAGGGGGCCGCCTCAGGAGGCTTTGGACGGTTTTGGGCCTCAAAATCATCCGCTTTACGACGGTTTTGGAAGGATTTTGGCCTTCTCGCTTTTTCCGCTTTCCGACGCTCGAAGACGGCCCAAGAGGCCTCCAAGAGCGCCCCAGAACGGCCCAAGAGGTTTCCAAGAGCGCCCCAAGACAGCCCAAGAGGGCCCCAAGACGACCCAAGAGACGCTCAAGACGGCCCACGAGGGCCCGAAGACAGGCCCAAGAGGGGGCCAAGAGGGGGACCACGGACCGAAAATCCGAGCATTCCGCCCCAAGAGGGCGCCAGGAGGCCCAAACAGGCCCCCAAGAGGCCCCAAGGGGCCGCCAAGAATCCCCCAAAGAGGCCCCAGGAGGCTCCCAAGGAGCCCAGGCGAGGCCCCAACAGAGGCCCCAACCGCTTCCAAAATGGCCCCAGAGAGGCCTCGAGCCCGCCTCCGAGCTTCCTCGCCGCGAGGGTGCCAACACGGCCCCAGACGGGCCCAAGGACGGCCCAAGGCGCGCTCAAGACGGCCCAAGACGATTCCAAGACGGTCCCAGGAGGGTGCGCCCAGGACGGCCCAAGGACGCGCCCTGTCGGGGCCTCAAGACGGGCCAAGATGGCAAGAGAGCCCCAGCTGGCAAAAATCGTTAAATTTCCATTGTTTACTGTTACACCCTTTGCGTTTCCCGCCGTTTCGGCGGTCCGATGCACCAAGAGGCCCCAGAAAGTCCTAGGAGGGTCCGAGGAAACGCCCAAGAAGGCCCCAAGACGGGCCAAGACGGACCCAGCACAACCCAAGGCGCGCTGCGACGGCTCAAGACGGCTCCAAGACAGCCCCAAGAGGGTGCCAACACGGCCCCCGCTGGGCCCAGGACGGCCCAAGGAGGCGCACAGGAGGGGCCCAAGACGACTCCAAGGCGGCCCCCTCACGGTCCCAGACAGCTCCAAGACAGCCCCACGAGGACCCCGATGGGCCCAGGACGGCCTACGGACGGCCCATGAGGGGCCCACGACGAACCAAGACGGCCCCATCACGGCACACGGTGCCCTCAAGACGGGCCTGGACGGCTCCAAGACGGCTTTGAGGGAGCCAACGCGGCCCCACACCCTTCGGGCGCACACTTGGGGGGGCTGGGAGCTTGCGACAAGTCTCCCACATTCATTGTCCTGCCCCATTCTGTTCGCCTGGAGGCCTCCTCCAACCCTGTGGGCGAACAAGAGGAAACCCAGCGGGCCGCCAACCCTGGGGCCCGTGGGCCCCGCGCCGCTTGGGCAGAAGACGAACGCCGGGTCTGACAGGCCAGCTACCGCCCCCCTTTGCCCGATATGCTGTGCCATTCTGTTCCCCCAGGGGCCTTGGCAAACTCTTCGGGCCAAGCAGACCGGACCCCTGGGACAGCAGCCAATTGATATGACCCTGGGACCTCTCCGCATTCTTCGGACGAGCACCTGGGGGGCCCAGGAGATTCGGACAAGTCTTCCCCATTCCTTGCCCTGTCCCGTTCTGTTCGCCCGAAGGCCTCCACAGACCCTCTGGGCGAACAGAATGGGACATGGCGAACAAACCCTCCCGTTGGCGGTGATGCGACTGGATCGCACCATCAAGGCGCGCCCGGAGGTGATGGCCGACCCAACAGCGGTTTCTCTTAAGAGTTCACTGGATTTCAAATTTTCTTGAAGCTCTCTTGGGCCCTCCCTGTAGATCCTTGCGAGCCTCCCCGGCGCTTTCGGTGGCTTTCCCCGATGGCCTCCCGAGCCCTTCCCCGAGCGCTCCTGAGACGCCTCAGATGGGCTTCGACTTCGACGCACATCCCCGAGAGACTTCGAAACTGTCCTCAATAGGAGGGGGGTGAACGAGCAGTGCGCTGGGCCAAGCTGCTGGAGCGCTGCAAGAGCTCGGACACGAAGGCGCGGTCTCGCTGCCGCCGCCCGAGCCGCCGACGTGTTTGTAGATTTTCGGTACAGTGTGCGCCGTTCCTCCGAGAACCATTCCAGAAAGATGTCGTGGACGGAGTCCACGGGTCAGCCCTAGTCAGCTACAGCTCTGGGATCAGCGCGTGCGAGAAGGGCGGGCAGTGGCAGCCAGCGCTGGCGCTGCTGAGCGTGATGCGGGAGGTGAAGCTGGAGCCCAACGCCATCTAACTTACAATACCGAGCATTGCGCGTGCCAGTACGGCCATGGGGGGCACCCTCGCCTTCCCCTGGGGGGCGGCACCTCGGCGGCTCCGCTCGTGGGGACGGTCCACGAGGACCCCAGAGAGCCCACGCTGGCTTCCAGGGAGCCCCAAGAGAGCCCAGGACGGCCCAAGAGGCCTCCACGACGGCCCAAGAGACGCCCATGTGGCGTCCCAGGAGGGCCCCAACAGGCCAATAGACTTTCCGGAGGAAAGCGTACACTTTGAGCATAAACAGCTTGTCGGCTCCCATGGCGCTGAAGACGGTCCAAGAGGCCCGCAAGACCGCCCCAAGACGGCCCAAAAGGTTCCCAAGAGGCCCCCAAAACGGCCCAAGAGGGCGCCAAGACGGCCCAAGACGCGCCTAAGACGGCCCAAGAGGGCCCCAAGACGCCCCCAAGACGCCCCCAAGAGGCCCCAAGAGGTACCCGAGAGGCCCAAAAGAGGCCCCAAGATGCTCCCCCCCCAAAAGGCTTCGAAATTGCCTCCGAGAGGCCCAACTCTGGAATCCCCCCCCCTGGTCCAGCACGGCACCCAAGGTTTCCGAAATCGGCCCACCGTGGCCTGGGTGGACTCCCAGGAAGCCCTGAAATTTACTATTTCACTGAAGCCCCGTCGGAGTGGAAAAACATCACGCCTCCTGGGACACGCGGCGTGCGAGAGAGGCTTCAGAAAACAGCGTCCCTGGGTGCCGCGGGGGGGGCCCAGACGAATTTTTGGCAAGCCCTCCCGAGGAAGAGGTGTTCCATGAGATGCGGGGTATTGTTTTTCACTCACAGGTGGACTCCCTCCTCTCTTGGAACCGTCTTGGGGCTCCTTCGAAGCCCTCTTGTGGCCATCTTGGGGCCCCAAGAGGGGCCTACAACCTGTCACGAAGACGGCCCCTTTTCGCATCTTTTCGTGACAAGTTGTTGGGCCTTTTTCAAAATCATCTCGGGTTCCTCTTGGGGCAGTCCTCGTTCCTCCTGAGGGGGTCCTACGGAGGCTCAGGGCCCCCTGAGAGCTCTAGCCGACTTGCCCCCGCGTCTGGAGCTCTTGGGGGCTCACTTGGGGCCCTCTTGGAGCCCTCTGGAACAGTCTTGGGGCCCCTTTGGAGCTTTCCTGGGGCCCTCTTGGGGCCATCTTGGGCTGGAAGGGGCTGGCCGAAAAACCGTTCAGACCGAGGCGCCAACGCCCCGGAACGCTTTTTCTGGACTGCTCCCGCACGGCGCCTTTTCCAGGAAGCGCGGGGTATAATTCTTCCATACAGGTTACACTCCCTTCCTCGACCTCCTTCTCCTCGTTGCCCACGGTTCCCTCCGCACAGTGGCTGCCGTCGTTAGCCAGTCACGTCGCTCCACCCACCTCTCGGATTACTGCCGATGCTGCCATATCCGATGCTGCTGCAAACGATGCTCTCGGCGCCGACAGGAACATCGAGCACCAAGCTCGCCCTGAAGCACTACGCAGCAGCATGCGCCCTCCCAATACATTAGCAATCGTGGACGGTAGTCCACAGGTCAGCCTGAGTCTATACTACAATGCAGGGCCCCGCGCGTGCGAGAAGGGCGATTCTGGTCAAAAAGCGTAGCAGGCCCAAGACACGCCAAGAGGGCCCCAAGAGGCCCCCAAGACGGCTCAGAGGGCCCCGGGACGCCCCAAGATGGGCCCAAGACGCGCCAAGAGGGCTTCAAGAGGCCCCCAAGACGGCCCCAGAAGGCTCCGGGACGCCCCAAGATGGGCCCAAGACGCCGAAGATTGGGCCAAGACGGCCCCAGAGGCGGCCAAAACGCCCCAAGAGGCCTCCCAAGAGGCTTCCCAGCAGGGCCCCGAGAGGGAGAAATCGTCGATTTCCATTGTGTTTTCCGATGTTTTTCGCATTCTCCCCTTTTCGCCGTCCCTGCGCTCCAAGACGGCCCAAGAGGTCCCCAAGACCGCTCCAAGACCACCGACGAGGCCCGCAAAAAGGCCTCAAGACGGGCCAAGAGTGCCCCCAGACGGTCCCAAGACGCCCCAAGACAGCCCAAGACGGCCCCCCAAGACGGCCCCAGAGGGCCCCGGGACGCCCCAAGATAGGCCCAAGACGCGCCAAGAGGGCCCCAAGACGCCCCCAAGACGGCCCCAGAAGGCTCCGGGACGCCCCAAGATGGGCCCAAGACGCCGAAGATTGGGCCAAGACGGCCCCAGAGGCGGCCAAAATGCGCCAAGAGGCCTCCTAAGAGGCTTCCCAGCAGGGCCCCGAGCGGGAGAAATCGTCGATTTCCATTGTGTTTTTCAATGTTACCTAACAGCGTTTGCTGATAGGTTTCTAGTAGGGTCAAAAGAGAGCATCTGGACTCCACAAGGGGGTCTGGGCGGGTGCCGGGGAGGAGAACCGAGAATCGTTTTTCGCCAACAGTCACACACTTCGTGCTCTTCGACCTCCCAGAACTCCATTCCCGGGCCACATTCTGGAGAACCGGGATCAGAGCGGGGCTCGCTTTTCGCCAACAGTCACACACTTCGTGCTCTTCGACCTCCCAGAACTCTATTCCCGGGCCACTTTTTGGATGCCCGGAGCCAACTGTAGGCCACTTCGTGCTTTTCGACTTCCCAGAACTCCATTTCTGGGCCACATTTTGGATGCCCGGAGCCAACTGTAGGCCACTTCGTGCTCTTCAAGTTCCCAGAACTCCATTCCCGGGCCACATTTTGAATGCCCGGAGCCAACTGTAGGCCACTTCGTGTTCTTCTATTTCCCAGAACTCCATTCCTGGGCCACATTTTGAATGCTGAGGCAGGCTGATGCTGCGGCCGAGGCAGGCTGAGGCTGAGGCAGGCTGAGGCTGAGGCCGAGGCTGAAGGCAGACTGAGGCTGAGGCTGAAGCAGACTGAGGCTGAGGCTGAGGCAGGCTGAGGCTGAGGCTGAAGCAGGCTGATGCTGAGGCAGGCTGAGGCTGAGGCTGAGGCTGATGCAGGCTGAGGCTGAGGCAGGCTGAGGCTGAGGCCGAGGCTGAAGGCAGACTGAGGCTGAGGCTGAAGCAGGCTGAGGCTGAGGCTGAGGCAGGCTGAGGCTGAGGCAGGCTGAGGCTGAGGCTGAGGCAGGCTGAGGCTGAGGCTGTGACTGCGACTGCCGTTGCCGCTGCGACTGTCATCGCGAATGCGACTACGACTGCGAGAACAACTGAATTCTACAACTGGATTTTCATTTGAATCTTAAGGGGAATGCTTTCATATATGTTTCTACACATCGCTGTCAGGTTGCTTTGCCGGGATATTTTTTTACCTAACAGCTTTTGCTGATAGGTTTCTAGTGGTGTCAAAAGAGAACATCATGACTCCTCAGGGGGGTCTGGGTGGGTGCCGGGGAGGAGAACCGGGAACAGAACCGAGCACGTTTTAAGCCAACAGTCACACACTTCGTGCTCTTCGACCTCCCAGAACTCCATTCCCGGGCCACATTTTGAATAACCAGAGCCAACAGTCATACACTTCGTGCTCTTCGACCTCCCAGAACTCCATTCCCGGGCCACATTTTGGATGCCCGGAGCCAACTGTAGGCCACTTCGTGCTCTTCGACTTCCCAGAACTCCATTCCTGGGCCACATTTTGGATGCCCGGAGCCAACTGTAGGCCACTTCGTGTCTTCGAGTTCCCAGAACTCCATTCCTGGGCATGATTTTGAATGCCCGGAGCCAACTGTAGGCCACTTCGTGTTCTTCGAGTTCCCAGAACTCCATTCCCGGGCCACATTTTGAATGCTGAGGCAGGCTGATGCTGAGGCTGAGGCAGGCTGAGGCTGAGGCAGGCTGAGGCTGAGGCCGAGGCTGAAGGCAGACTGAGGCTGAGGCTGAAGACTGAGGCTGAGGCTGAGGCAGGCTGAGGCAGGCTGAGGCTGAGGCTGAGGCAGGCTGATGCTGAGGCAGGCTGAGGCTGAGGCTGAGGCTGATGCAGGCTGAGGCTGAGGCAGGCTGAGGCTGAGGCCGAGGCTGAAGGCAGACTGAGGCTGAGGCTGAAGCAGGCTGAGGCTGAGGCTGAGGCAGGCTGAGGCTGAGGCAGGCTGAGGCTGAGGCTGAGGCAGGCTGAGGCTGAGGCTGTGACTGTGACTGCCGTTGCCACTGCGACTGTCATCGCGAATGCGACTACGACTGCGAGAACAGCAGAATTCTACAACTGGATTTTCATCTGAATCTTAAGGGGAATGCTTCCAGATATGCTCCTACACATCGCTGTTAGGTTGCTTTGCCGGGATAATCGTATTCTCCCCTTTTCGCCGTCCCTGCGCTCCAGACGGCCCAAGAGGTCCCCAAGCCCGCTCCAAGACCACCGACGAGGCCCGCAAAAAGGCCTCAAAACGGGCCAAGAGGGCCCCCAGATGGTCCCAAGACGCCCCAAGACAGCCCAAGACGGCCCCAGAGGGCCCCCGGACGCCCCAAGCTGGGCCCAAGACGCGCCAAGAGGGCCCCAAGAGGCCCCCAAGACGGCCCCAGAGGGCTCCGGGACGCCCCAAGATGGGCCCAAGACGCCGAAGATTGGGCCAAGACGGCCCCAGAGGCGGGAGGACCCAAGAGGGCCCCAAGAGGGCCCCAAGAGGCTTCCCAGCAGGGCCTCGAGCGGGAGAAATCGTCGATTTCCATTGTGTTTTTCTATGTTTTTCGCATTCTCCCCTTTTCGCCGGCCCTGCGCTCCAAGACGGCCCAAGAGGTCCCCAAGACCGCTCCAAGACCCGAGCGGCGCGAATGGCCAAGACGGTCCAAGATGGTTCTCAGAGGGCCTCCGAGGGCCACTATCGCTTACTGTAGGCTCGTTCTGGGCGCCAAAGGGCCCTGCGGACCATTTTTCTAAGATTATCCCGGCAAAGCAACCTAACAGCGATACGTAGAAGCATATCTGAAAGCATTCCCCTTAAGATTCAGATGAAAATCCAGTTGTAGAATTCTGCTGTTCTCGCAGTCGTAGTCGCATTCGCGATGACAGTCGCAGCGGCAACGGCAGTCGCAGTCACAGCCTCAGCCTCAGCCTGCCTCAGCATCAGCCTCAGCCTCAGACTGTTGGCGAAAAGCGAGCCCGGCTCTGTTCCCGGTTCTCCAGAATGTGTCCCGGGAATGGAGTTCTGGGAGGTCGAAGAGCACGAAGTGTGTGACTGTTGGCGAAAACACGATTCCCGGTTCTCCTCCCCGGCACCCGCCCAGACCCCCTTGTGGAGTCCAGATGCTCTCTTTTGACCCTACTAGAAACCTATCAGCAAAAGCTGTTAGGTAAAAAAGTGCTTGCAGACCCCTTTGGGGGCCACTTGACATGGCATGGTGACGTTTTCTTGTCGTGACGGCTCCGGTGGGTTGCATGCGCGGCTGACAGCTGGGCCGTTTGAGCCCGCGAGGCTCTGGAAGGCGAAGGCTCCGAGGTGATGGCAAGATGCCTGGAGGAGAGCGTGGATTCGTCGGGGCGCCCGAGTGGTGCGAATGGCCAAGATGGCTTAAGATGGCGTGGGGCCTTGGCAAACTCTACGGGCCAAGCAGACCGGACCCCTGGGACAGCAGCCACTTGATATGACCCTGGGACCTCTCCGCATTCTTCGGACGAGCACCTGGGGGGCCCAGGAGATTCGGACAAGTCTTCCCCATTCCTTGCCCTGTCCCGTTCTGTTCGCCCGAAGGCCTCCACAGACACTCTGGGCGAACATAATGGGACATGGCGAACACACCCTCCCGTTGGCGGTGATGCGACTTGATCGCACCATCAAGGCGCGCCCGGAGGTGATGGCCGACCTTACAGCGGTTTCTCTAAAGATTGTACAGAATTTCAGATTTTCTTGAAGCTCTCTTGGGCCCTCCCTGTAGATCCTGGCGAGCCTCCCCGGCGCTTTCGGTGGCTTTCCCCGATGCCCTCCCGAGCCCTTCCCCGAGCGCTCCTGAGACGCCTCAGATGGGCTTCGACTTCGACGCCCATCCCCGAGAGACTTCGAAACTGTCCTCAATAGGAGGGGGGTGAACGAGCAGTTCGCTGGGCCAAGCTGCTGGAGCGCTGCAAGAGCTCGGACACGAAGGCGCGGTCTCGCTGCCGCCGCCCGAGCCGCCGCCGTGTTTGTAGATTTTCGGTGCAATCTGCGCCGTTCCTCCGAGAACCATTCCAGGAAGATGTCGTGGACGGAGTCCACGGGTCTGCCCTAGTTAGCTACAACGCTGGGATCAGCGCGTGTGAGAAGGGCGGGCAGTGGCAGCAGGCGCTGGCGCTGCTGAGCGTGATGTGGGAGGCGAAGCTGGAGCCCGACGTCATCTCTCCTACCATGGCCGGTGGAAGCGCGCGCGAGAAGCCCAGGGCCTCAAGTGCACAACATCGCCCCTTTACGGCGCCACCACGTGGCCGAATCGCTCAGACCGGTCTCCTCCTCCTCCTCCTCCTCCTCCTCCTCCTCCTCCTCCTCCTCCTGCCTCCTCCTCCCTCCTCCTCCGTCTCCTTCTCCCTCCTTCTCCTCCTCCTCCTCCTCCTCCTCCTCCTCCTCCTCCTCCTCAGAGGCGCTCCAGAGGGGTTCCCAGACCGTCCAAGAGCGCTCCAAGACGGCCTCAGCGGGTCCCGAGGCGGCCCACGAGGGCCCGAAGCCTTCCGGGGGGGGGGGGGCTCCACGACGATACGAGAGGCCGCAAAGACGCCCCAAGAGGGCCCCGAGCGCACGCCACAGAGGCACAAATCGTCAAATTCCTATAGGAAACCGTATATTTTCAGCATGCCCGCCTTGTGTGCTCCTCAGCAGCCCAGGACACGCCAAGAGGCCTCACAAATCGCCCCAAGCTGAGAAGGCTCCAAGACAGCCCACAAGAGCCCCAAGACGACGCTAACCCCAAGACGGCCCAAAGAGAGCTTCGAGGGGGCCCCAACATGCTCCAAAGACGGCCTCAGGCAGCCTCAAGAGAGCTCCAAGATGGTCCTAGGCCTGCCGGACGCCCCGTGACGGCCCAAAATGGCCCCAAGACGTTCCAAAACGCTCCCCAAGAGGGTCCCGAGTGGTCAAAATCGTTTGTTGTCCTACGCTTTCCCAGAGATTTCCCGCTTGCCGCCAATTCAGCTATCGGACACTCGAAGCAGACCTGGAAGACTTCAAGGCCACCCAAAACGTTCCCAGGAGGCTCCCAGGAGGGCCCCAAGACGGGCCAAGACCGCCCCACCACGGCCCAAGGCGCGCTGAAGACGGCCCAAGACAGTTCCAAGACGGCTCCACGAGGGTGCCAACACGGCCTCAGACGGGCCCAGGACGGCCCAAGGCGCGCTCAAGAGGACTCCAAGACGGTCCCAGGAGGGTGCCAACACGGCCGCAGATGGCCCCAGGACGGCCCAAGGAGGCGCCCGGTCGGGGCCTCAAGACGGGCCAAGATGGCAAGAGAGCCCCAGCTGGCAAAAATCGTTAATTTCCCATTGTTTATTGTTACGCCCTTTGCGTTTCCCACCATTTCGGCGGTCCGATGCCCCAAGAGGCCCCAGAAAGTCCCAGGAGGGTCCGAGGAAACGCCCAGGAAGCCCCAAGACGGGCCAAGACGGACCCAGCACAACCCAAGGCGGGCTGCGACGGCTCAGGACGGCTCCAAGACAGCCCCAAGAGGGTGCCAACACGGCCCCTGCTGGGCTCAGGACGGCCCAAGGAGGCGCACAGGAGGGGCCCAAGACGACTCCAAGGCGGCCCCCTCACGGCCCCAGACGGCTCCAAGACAACCCCACGATAGTGCCAACAAGGACCCCGATGGGCCCAGGACGGCCTACGGACGCGCCCATGAGGGGCCCACGACGAACCAAGACGGCCCCATCACGGCAAACGGCGCCCTCAAGACGGGCCTATATGGCTCCAAGACGGCCCTTTGAGGGAGCCAACGCGGCCCCACACCTTTCGGGCGAACACTTGGGAGGGCTGGGAGCTTGCGACAAGTCTCCCACATTCATTGTCCTGCCCCATTCTGTTCGCCTGGAGGCCTCCTCCAACCCTGTGGGCGAACAAGAGGAAACCCAGCGGGCCGCCAACCCTGGGGCCCGTGGGCCCCGCGCCGCTCGGGCAGAAGACGAACGCCGGGTCTGACAGGCCAGCTACCGCCCCCCTTTGCCCGATATGCTGTGCCATTATGTTCCCCCAGGGGCCTTGGCAAACTCTTCGGGCCAACCAGACCGGACCCCTGGGACAGCAGCCAATTGATACGACCCTGGGACCTCTCCGCATTCTTCGGACGAGCACCTGGGGGGCCAAGGAGATTCGGACAAGTCTTCCCCATTCCTTGCCCTGTCCCGTTCTGTTCGCCCGAAGGCCTCCACAGACCCTCTGGGCGAACAGAATGGGACATGGCGAACACACCCTCCCGTTGGCGGCGATGCGACTTGATCGCACCATCAAGGCCTGCCTGGAGTTGATGGCCGACCCAACAGCGGTTCCTCTTAAGATTTTACTGAATTTCAGATTTTCTTGAAGTTCTCTTGTGCCCTCCCTGTAGATCCTTGCGAGCCTCCCCGGCGCTTTCGGTGCACCATGGCTTTCCCCGATGGCCTCCCGAGCCCTTCCCCGGGCGCTCCTGAAACGCCTCAGATGGGCTTCGACTTCGACGCACATCCCCGAGAGACTCCGAAACTACCCTCAATAGGAGGGGGGTGAACGAGCAGTGCGCCGCAAGAGCTCGGACACGATGGCGCGGTCTCGCTGCCGCCGCCCGAGCCGCCGCCGTGTTTGTAGATTTTCGGTACAATCTGCGCCGTTCCTCCGAGAACCATTCCAGAAAGATGTCGTGGACGGAGTCCATGGGTCAGCCCTAGTCTCTCCTACAACGCTGGGATCAGCGCGTGCGAGAAGGGCGAGCAGTGGCAGCATGCACTTACGGTGCTGAGCGAGATGCAGGAGGCGAAGCTGGAGCCCGACGTCATCAGCTACAGCGCTGGGACTAGCGCGTGCGAGAAGGGCGGGCAGTGGCAGCGAGCCCTGGCGCTGCTGAGCGAGATGCGGGAGGCGAAGCTAAAGCCCAACGTCATCAGCTACAACGCAGGGGTCAGCGCGTGCGAGAAGAACGGGCAGTGGCGGTCGGCGTTGGCGCTGCTGAGCGAGATGTGGCAGGCGAAGCTGGAGCCCGACGTCATCAGCTACAGTGCTGGGATCAGCGCGTGCGAGAAGGGCGAGCAGTGGCAGCGAGCCCTGGCGCTGCTGTGCGTGATGCGGGGGGCGAAGCTGGAGCCCAACGTCATTTTTTGATACAGTACCAGAATCAGCGCGTGCAAAAAGAGGGCCCAGTGGCATCGGCCCGCCTCGGCCCGGCTCGGCCCGGCTCGGCCCGCTGCGGGCAGGCGCTCCGAGCTGCCCCCCGGATGCCCCCCAGAGGGCCCGAAGACGGCCGAAGACAGTCCAAAAGGGCGTCCGCGACGGGCCCCGAGCGCTCGAAGACTCCCAAGACAGGCGCCCGATGGCCCCAGAGGCCACCAAAATGCTCTAAGTGGGCTCCAGAGAGAGCTCCAGGAGAGCCCGAACAAGGACAAATCGTCCCAATCCTGGGGGGAGACGTGCATTTCAGGAGTTTCCGTGCTCTTCGTCGTCGAAGCGTCCAAGACGGCCAGAGAGGCCCTCAAGATCGTCCCAAGACGCCTCGGAAGGCTGCCAGGAGGGCCTCTAGACGGCTCAAGACTGCGCCAGGTCGGCTCCTCAGGCGCCCATGGCGGCCCCAAGAGGGGGCCAGGACAGGGTGGGAGCGCTACCGAGGGGCCCCAAGAGGGGGCCAGCAGGGCCCCAAGAGGGCCCCGACAAGGCCTCATGACGCATGTACTTGGGTGCCCCTCTCGCACGCCCAAGAAGCATAACAAGTACATGCGGTTTGGCTCCCTTTTGGAGCCCCCTGGGGGCGCTCTTGCGGCCCTCGTGGGGCCTCCGGGCCCCTCCAAGACAGGGCCAAGTGCATTCTGCCACAGAAAGATCTCTCGTGGCGGTACCCTCTGGAGGCCTTCTTCGTGCCCTCTGGCACGACGGCCCCAAGACGGTCCCGACACTGCCCCGGGGACACCCGAGTTGTTCAACTTTGATGAGCTGTTCACCCACGGCGTGCGAGTCCCAGGTTCAGCACATGTGGATTTAACCCACGGGCTCGCACTAGTCTGTACTGCAATTCTAGTCGCGGCGCGCGCGAGAAGGAACATCTGCGGCAGCGCCCCGGGCCGGGCCGCCCAGGGAGCCTGTGGGGCGCTCCTCGGCGGCCCCACAAGGCCCCTGGAGCGCTCGCCGACGGCTCCAGGACCCCCAGATCGCCCCCAGACGGCCTCACAGACGCCCACGAGGGCCGAAGCCGACCCGACCGGAGGAGCCCCCTGACGGCCCAAACAGGCTTCAGAGACTGCCCCGAGGACCGCCTGGACTGCGCCAAGGAGCAAAACTTGTGCGTTTTCTGGAAGTGTCGAGGGTTTTCCTGTTTCCCGCCACTTCGGGCTCACAACGGCCCAGGATGCCCTGGGGGCTTCCCGCATCGCCCCTGCACAGTCCCAGAGGGCCCCAGGAGGGCCCCCAGACAGCCCAAGAAGGCCCGTAGACGGCCCAAGAGGCTCCCAAGACGGCCCAAGTGAGATTCAAGTGACTCCCAAGCCAGCCCCAACCGGGCCCCAGACCCCGCCCGACGGGGCCCAAAGCGATTTCCGAAACGGCCCGAGGCCCCCAAGATGGCCCCAAGACGCCCCAAGAAGGGCCCAAGATGCCGCCCAAGAGGGCCAAAAGCGACCTCCGAGACGGCCCGAGACCGCAAAGATGGCCCCAAGACCTCCCTGCGCGGCCCCCAACCGAGGCCCGCAAACGTGGCCCCCTCACTCTGACTGTGCCTGAAAGCCCTGGTATTTTTGCCAATCGCGCCTAGGCCCGGCGCGATAAGCAAAAACCCATCTCTTTTCACGCTTCCAGCTCAGTGCCTCCGGAGCTCCCCGACTGCTTCCCAGGGTGGCCCCCAGATGTGGCCCCCAAACGTCGGCCCTACACGCGGCCCCCAAACGGGACCCCCAAAGGCAACCCCCACACAAAGCCTCCGAAGGTTGCCCTTAGCTCCCCAGTATAAGCGTGGCCCCCGAACGTCACCCCCACGTGCAGCCCCCAGTCGCCCCCAAACGTGGGCCCCACACGCAGCCCCCAACCATTGCTTTAAAATGTGACCAACACATGTGCCTCCGAAGGTCGCCCCTACCGCCCCAGGGACGCCCGAGGTGTTCAACTTCGACGTGCTGGTCACCTACGGTGTGCGAGTCCCAGGCTCAGCACGCCGTGGATTTCATTCACGGGTTCACACTAGTCAGCTACAGCGCTGTGATCAGCGCGTGTGAGAAGGGCGGGCAGTGGCAGCCGGCGCTGGCGTTGTTCAGCGAGATGCGGGAGGCGAGTCTGGAGCCCAACGTCATCTGTACTACAATTCCGGGCGAAGCGCGCGCGAGAAGGTCAGGCAGTGGCAGCGCCCCGGGCCGCCCAGAGAGCTCGTGGGCCGCCCGGAGAGCCTCTGGGCTGCTGCCCGACGGGCCCGGGAGGCCCCCGGACCGCTGGCGGACTGATCCAGGATTCCCAGATCGCCCCAAGACGGCCTCAGGAGGTCCCGAAGACGGCCCAAGACGGTCCAAGAGTGGATCCGAGACGCTCAAAATGGCTTCAAGACGCCTTCAAGACGGCCCGGGACGCGTCCACGAGGCCCCCAGAGCGCTCGAAGTGTACCTCCAAGAGGGGCCGCAGAAGCCAAAATCCTTGATTTTCTTTGTTTTTTTGTCCGATGTTTCTGACCTTCTTGCGTTTTCGGCTTTCCAACGCTCCAAGACCGCCCAAGAGGCCCCCCAGACTGTTCCGAGACGGCCCAAGAGGCCTTCAAGACGGCCCCAAGACGGCCCAAGAGGGCCCCAAGACGGCCCAGGAGTCGCCCAAGACAGCCCAAGAGGGCCCCAAGAAGGCCCCAAGAGAGGCCCCAGACAGGGACCCGGAACTGAAGAAATTAGGCCTCCACCCCAAGAGGCGCCCAGGAAGCCCCAAGACGCCCCAAAGAAACGCCGGGACGCTCCCAAGACATCCCCAGGAGGCCCCAGGACGCCCCAAAGAGGCTCCAAGAGGCCCCCCAGAGGCCGCCAAGCGCCCCAAAAGACCCCCAAGAGGCCCCAAAAGAAGGCCCAAGAGGCCCCAAGAGGCCCCCAAACTGCTACCAAGGAGCCCCCAAACTGTCTCCCAGAGGCTCCCGAGAGGCCAGCCATGAGATCCCAACCAACATCCACGAGATCTCTTACCCATTACCCAGGCCCGCAGCGACATTGCCCGCAGGCCACTACAGCCAGTTCGGGATCCCTACGTATACCAGCACCCGCACCCTTGGCTGTATCGGGGGCCTCACCGCTGCTCTCTCGAATCTGCTGGCTTCGATCTGCCAGAGCTCTCGAGACGGCCATCTCGACGGCCCGAGAACCCCGAGATGGCCCCAGGACCACCCTGCGCGGGCCCGCTAACGTGGCCCCTTCACTCTGACGGTGCTTGAAAACCCTTGAGTTTGCTGATCGCGCCCAGTCCCAGCGCGATTAGCAAAAACCCATTCCTTTTCACACTTCCAGGTCAGTGCCCCCGGGGCTCCCCGACTGCTTTCTGAGATCGCCCCTGGACGTGGCCCCTTACACGTCGGCCCCACGCGCGGCCTCCAAACGGGACCCCCAAAGGCGGCCCCCACACAAAGCCTCCGAAGGTCGCCCCTACCGCCCCAGGAAGCGTGGCCCCCGAACGTCAACCCCACGCGTAGCCCCCAGGCGCCCCCAAACGTGGCCCCAACACACACACAGCCCCCAACCATTGCCCTCAAACGTGACCGTCACATCTGCCCCCAAACCCCACACCCTCAAACGCGACCGTCGCATGTGCCCCCGAACCCCGCACGCGGCCCCCAAACATGGCCCCCAGCAGGGCCGCGAACGTTGGCCCCAACCATGACACCCTGACGAGACCCCCCAACGTGGCCCTCAAACGAGGCCCCCCAACGTAGCGCCCAACTCTGGCCCCCACGCGTCCACCCCCCACATCGAACTTCTCGCGCACAGGGACTCTGTAAGATCGTTCGGGCCCCCTTACTCTGATTGCGTCTGAAAACCTATGTGTTTCTGCTAATCGCGCCCAGGCCTCGCGCGATTAGCAAAAACACATTACTTTTGACGCTTCCAGTGCTTCCGACACGTGCGCGTTCGGGACCAATGCCTGGACCTGCGGGCCGTGGATTTTCCACGGGTTCACACTAGTCAGCTACAGCGCTGGGATCAGCGCGTGCGAGAAGGGTGGGCAGTGGCAGCCGCCGCTGTCGCTGCTAAGCGAGATGCGGGAGGCGAAGCTGGAGCCCGACGTCATCTCTTCTACAATGCAGGGACCCGCGCGTCTTGAGTGGCCCCCCGGGCCCTCCGGGGCGCCCCCCAGGAGGCTCCCAAGAGGCCCCCAAGAGCGCCCCAGACCGGCCCGAGAGGCCTCCAAGAGCGCCCCAAGACAGCCCAAGAGGGCCCCAAGACGACCCAAGAGACGCTCAAGACGGCCCACGAGGGCCCGAAGACACCCAAGAGGGGGCCAAGAGGGGGACCATGGGACCGAAAATCCGAGCATTCGCCCCAAGTGGGCGCCAGGAGGCCCAAACAAGCCCCAAGAGGCCCCAAGGGGCTGCCAACAATCCCCCGAAGAGGCCCCAGGAGGCTCCCAAGGAGCCCAAACGAGGCTCCAACAGAGGCCCCGACAGCTTCCAAAAAGGTCCCAAAGAGGCCTCGAGCCCGCCTCCGGTGGGCCCAGGACGGCCCAAGGACGCGCCAGGTCGGGGCCTCAAGACGGGCCAAGATGGCAAGAGAGCCCCAGCTGGCAAAAATCTATCATTCTCCATTGTTTACTGTTTCAGCCGTTGCGTTTCCCGCCATTTCGGCGGTCCGATGCACTAAGAGGCCCCAGAAAGTCCCAGGAGGGTCCGAGGAAACGCCCAGGAAGGCCCCAAGACGGGCCAAGACGGACCCAGCACAACCCAAGGCGCTCTGCGACGGCTCAAGACGGCTCCAAGACAGCCCCAAGAGGGTGCCAACACAGCCCCTGCTGGGCCCAGGACGGCCCAAGGAGGCGCACAGGAGGGGCCCAAGACGACTCCAAGGCGGCCCCCTCGCGGTCCCAGACAGCTCCAGGACAGCCCCACGCTCCGATGGGCCCAGGACGGCCTACGGACGCGCCCATAAGGGGCCCACGATGCACCAAGACGGCCCCATCACGGCAAACGGCGCCCTCAAGACGAGCCTAGACGGCTCCAAGACGGCCCTTTGAGGGAGCCAACGCGGCCCCGCACCCTTCGGGCGAACACTTGGGGGGGCTAGGAGCTTGCGACAAGTCTCCCACAGTCACTGTCCTACTGCCCCATTCTGTTCGTCTGGAGGCCTCCTCCAACCCTGTGGGCGAACAAGAGGAAACCCAGCGGGCCGCCAACCCTGGGGCCCGTGGGCCCCGCGCCGCTTGGGCAGAAGACGAACGCCGGGTCTGACAGGCCAGCTACCGCCCACCTTTGCCCGATAAGCTGTGCCATTCTGTTCCCCCAGGGGCCTTGGCAAACTCTTCGGGCCAACCAGACCGGATTCCTGGGACAGCAGCCAATTGATATGACCCAGGGACCTCCCCGCATTCTTCGGACGAGCACATGAGGGGCCCAGGAGATTCGGACACATCTTCCCCAGTCCTTGCCCTGTCCCGTCCTGTTCGCCCGAAGGCCTCCACAGACCCTCTGGGCGAACAGTTTGGGACATGGCGAACAAACCCTCCCGTTTGCGGTGATGCGACTGGATCGCACCATCAAGGCGTGCCCGGAGGTGATGGCCGACCCAACAGCGGTTTCTGTAAACAGTTTAAAGAATTTCACGTTTTCTTGAAGCTCTCTTGGGCCCTCCCTGTAGGTCCTTGCGAGCCTCCCCGGCGCTTTCGGTGGCTTTCCCCGATGGCCTCCCGAGCCCTTCCCCGGGCGCTTCTGAGACGCCTCAGATGGGCTTCGACTTCGACGCACATCCCCGAGAGACTTCGGAACTGCCCTCAATAGGAGGAGGGTGAACGAGCAGTGCGCTGGGCCAAGCTGCTGGACCGCTGCAAACGCTCGGACACGAAGGCGCGCTCTCGCTGCCGCCGCCCGAGCCGCCGCCGTGTTTGTAGATTTTCGGTACAGTCTGCGCCGTTCCTCCGAGAACCATTCCAGAAAGATGTCGTGGACGGAAGGCCGCGGGTCAGGCCTAGTCAGCTACAGCGCTGGGATCAGCGCGTGCGAGAAGGGCGGGCAGTGGCAGCCGGCGCTGGCGCTGTTGAGCGAGATGCGGGATGCGAAGCTGGAGCCCGACGCCATCATCGGCTGCAGCGCTGGGATCAGCGCGTGCGAGAAGAGCGGGCAGTGGCACCGGGCGCTGGCGCTGCTGAGCGAGATGCGGGCCGCGGAGCTGCAGCCCGACGTCATCTGTACTACAGTCGGGGCCCTGAAGAAGGAGGGCCTTTTCGTTGGGGAGGGGCTCCGCGTTCCTTAAGTGCTTCGCAGCTTGCCTCAGGTTTTCCTTAGGCTTTCGATGTGAAATCGAAGTTAACTTATGGAAGAAAGGGGCCTCGTTCCTTATTTTGGGTTCCTTCGGTCAAGGCCCCGACTGTACTACAATCCCAGGCGAAGCGCGTGCGAGTTGTAGAAGCAGGGGCCACGCCCCGTGCCGCCCAGAGAGCCCGCGGACCGCCTGGAGAGCCTCCAGGGCGCGCCTCGACGGCCCCAGAAGGGCTCTGGAACGCTCGCCGACGGCTCGAGGACCCCCGGGCCGCCCCAAGGCGGCTTCACAGACGCCCACGAGAGCCGAAACCCACCCGACCGGAACCCAAAAAGGCCTCAGAGATTGGGCGTTGTAATGGAGGGGTCGTAAATAGGGGGGTGGCGAGGGTGGTCCGAAAAGGTACCCAAACGGTACCTGAACGAGCCCCCTGGGGCTCCGGAGGGGCCCGAACCGTGCACGAAAGGGGACCGTTTCTGACCCCCCCATTTATGACCCCCCCATGGAGCCACGCCCAAAGAGACTGCCCCCGAGGACCGCGTGGACGGCGCCAAGGGGCAATACTTGTGCGTTGTCCGAAGGTTTCGAGGGTTTTCCTGTTCCCGCCACTTCGGGCCTACAACGGCCCAGGTTGGCCCTGGGAGCTTCCCAGATCGCCCCGGCACGGTCCCAAAGCGCCCCAGGAAGGCCCCCAGACGGCCCAAAAAGGCTTGTAGACGGCCCAAGAGGCCCCCAAGACGGCCCAAGAGAGATTCAAGTGACCCCCAGATCCCGCCCGAGCGGGCCCAAAGCGATTTCCGAAACGGTTCGAGACCCCCAAGATGGCCCCAAAACGTCCCAAGAAAGTCCCCAGATGCCGCCCAAGAGGGCCCAAAGCGACGGCCCGAGACGGCCCGAGACCCCCAAGATGGCCCCGAGACGCCCCGAGAAGCCCTGGACACGGTCTCAGAGGACCCCAGCCACGACCTCCGAGCCCAAAACTTCTCGCCGATCCTGACTCCACCTTCCCATCGACCTCCTCCTTCCTTCTGGAAACTTCGACACGCCTCAGAGAGCATCGGGCTTTCGCTGATCGCGCCCAGCCTTGGCGCGATCAGCGAAAAACCCGAAGGCTGCTGGCCACTGCACCACGCCGGCGGCGCGCCCGGCCCAGGACCGGAGACACCCCGGACACGGCCCGGAGGGCCTCCCGCCGCTGCGCCCTGCCCTCCAGCAGGCCTCGGCGACACGTGCGCGCTCGGGACCAGCGCCCCAGAGATCCAACGTCTCGAAAAAATATCAAGGCGGAGGTTTCTCGCCGATTGCGACCTCCAGAGGCCCTCGCCGGGCCCCGGGACCGTTAAGAAACGACGCAGGGTGCAACGCCAGTCCGGGGGGATGGGTCGAGACTGCCGGGGACCGCGCATGGAAACAATCACGACGTCGGATCTCTGCGGCCTGGACCTGCGGGCCGTGGACTCTCCAGGGGTTCACACCCGTCGGCTACAACGCCGGGATCAGCGCGTGCGAGAAGGGCGGGCAGTGGCAGCCGGCGCTGTCGCTGCTGAGCGGGATGCGGGCGGCGGCGCTGGAGCCCGACGTCATCTGCATTATAGCGCTGGGGGGGCCGCGTGCCAGGAGGGTGGGCACCGGGACGCGGCCGAAGCGGCCCTAGTCGCGGGCCTAGCGGGCCCTAGCGGCGGGCTCCAAGCAGGAGGGAAAAAGGCACACAGACACAAGGAATCATCGATTCCCAGGAGAACATGGAGAAATATGGGAAGTGGGGGGGAAGACAAAAACCCAGAAAATGTTGGAAAATATGGGGAATCCGGTTATTTGTGTGTATTTGTGTGTGCGTGTTTGTGTGTGTGTGTGTGTGTGTGTGTGTGTGTGTCCCAGGGCCCCTTCATCCAAGACGGTTGCAGATGGGCCCGAGACCCCAACCGACGGTCCAAGATATGGCCTCAGACGGCCCAACAGGGCCCCAAGACAGCCCAAGAGTCTTGAGGGCTCCAAGAGGCACCACAAGAAGAGCCCCCAGAGGCCAAAATCATTTATTTTGTTTGTTCCGGGAGTTTCTGGAGAGTTTGAGTGTCGACGCTTCAGGACGGCCCCAGAGGCTCCCAAGATCGCGGCACGACGACCCAAGAGGCCCCCAAGAGAGCTCCCAGGCGGCCCAAGAGGGCTCCAAGACAGCTCGAGAGGCCCCCAGAATGGCCCAGGACGGCCCCGAGAAGCCTCCCAGACGCCCCAGGAGGCCCCCCAAGAGGCCCAAATCAGATCCCAGGAGGCCCTGGAGAGGCTCGAAGACACCACCCAAACCGCCTCCAAGAGGGTTCCAAAGGAAGGTCTCCCCGAGAGTGCTGGGACCGCTCCGGCCACGCCCATGCGCCCCCTATGTTTGGTCTGGATGGGTGACACGTCCGGGAGTTCTCCCTGAAAGTGCTCCGGACAGGCCAGCTATTGGGGGCATGCTCCGCAGTGCCTTCAATCTCATCCTCCGGCCCACGCAGCCCGCGCGCATCCTCCGACCTCTTCGGGCGGCCACAGCCGCCACAGAACCCTGAAGCCCGCCTTCGAGAGGCTTCCGAGGGAGGCTGCCTCAGGAAGCTCTGGGACCGCGCCAGCCAGCAAGGAAAGTGAAGCTCCCCACGCGCCTCTGATGCCTTCCCTTCCTTTGCATCGGCTCCAGTCGGAGAACCTCCTTCGACCTCCCCAGGCGGCCACAGCCACCGTGGACTGTCGTTGAGAAATGAGGCCCGCATGATTATGTGTCTTCATGAATCGCTTATCTCACTCGCTGGCCCATTTCGCATCACTATGGCTGCGTGGTGGTGTGCTCGTGCCCTGTGCGAACAGTAGGGCCAGCAGGACTGTCCTCGAGGAGATCCTTGGAGATGTGGCTCGCACCCTGTCGAAGAGAGCCGATAGACTGCCCCAGAGGGCGCCAAGATGGCTCAAGAGAGCTCCAGCAGAGTTTCGAGACGTACCTGGGTTGTGGGTCAAAGTCCTCGTGGGTTTTTTGGGGGCTTCCTGGGCACCTCTTGGGGCCGAGAGCTCGAAATTTCTGTTCGGGCTCCCTCTCTGGGCCCCCTCTTGGGGCCATCCTGGGGCCGTCTTGGAGGCCTCTTGGACCGTCTTAGGGCCATCTTGGACCATTTCGGGGCACTCTTGGAGGCTTCTTGGGCTGTCTTCGAGCGATCTTGGGGCCTCTTGGGCCGTCCAGGCGGTCGGCAGCTCGAAAAGGCGGTACCGCCAAAACCGTCCGAAAACCGAAGCAAAATCAATGAGTTTCGGGGCATGTCGAAGTCCTCTTGGAACCCTCCTGGAGCGTCTTGGGCGCTTCTTGGGCAGTCTTGGGACCAGCGTGGGCCATCTTGAGCCATCTGGGCCTGAGGCCGTGGGGCGTGCCACCCTCTTGGCGCCTCACTGGGGCGCCCGGGGGGGCCCCCGAGGCCGCGCCCAGGAGTTCGGGCATCTCTGATCCGAACTTGCCAGGACTTTGACCAGACCTTGCCGGGGTAGTTCCCCCGGGAGGCCGCCGCACGCGCACGCGCTGGAGAAGCATTCTTCGACTCGGACCGGAGTTCTGATCGCGCCTCTGGCCCGTTGGGCAGGCGAATTGTCAGCCTTGGCCCAGCCACGGCCTCAAGGCGGCTCAAGATCAACCTGGGGCCGCCCAAACCGCCCCCGTTAATTACCCCCTGGAGGTGAGCAGCAACAGCACGCAGAAGCGGCAAGCAGTACCGACAACACGCAGCAACGGCATCGAGCAACAGCACGCAGCCATGGAGGCCCTGGCTGCGTGGACGATTTCGTCCACGCAGAGGCGGAGCATGCGAGCACCTGCGCTTTTGGAAGCACGTTGGGCCATCTCTGAGCACCCTTGGGGCCATCAGGGCCCGTGTGCGAGTCTTCCAGGGCCATCTGGAGCCATCAGGGGCCGCATCGGTCAGGGGCCGCATCGCGCCGTCTGGGATCCCTGGAGGCCCTGGCTGCGTGGACGACTTCGTCCACGCGGCAGCGGAGCATGCGACATCCCGGAGGCATCCTGGGCCATCTCTGAGGCCTCTTGGGGCTATCCAGGTGGAGCTAACTCAGTCCGCGACGCCCGCCTGGGAAGACAAGGACAACTGTGGCGACTGCGGCCGCGCCTCCAACGTTATCCTGAAAGCATGTCGGGAACACCTCCGCCAAGACCCCGCCAGCCTCGCCGACGAGCTTTCGTAGTCGGGAGTCCAACGGGTCGTCCTATCAGCTACAGCGCTGGAATCAGCGCCTGCGAGAAAGGCGAGCAGTGGCAGCGGGCGCTGACGCTCTTGAGCGAGATGTGGGAGGTGAAGCTGGATCCCAACGTCATCAGCTACAGCGCTGGAATCACCGCTTGCGAGAAGAGTGGGCAGTGGCAACAGGCCCTGAGCATGCTCAGAACCATGCGTTTGAGAAAGTTGGACGTTGGTTTCATGGTCTACGGAATTACAGCCAGCATGTGCGAGCAAGGCGGGCAATGGAGCCAAGTGCTGTATTTATTCAGGGAGGTGCGTGACCTAGTTGCAGGGGAATGATACAATACATGCCGTGTCCGATGCATCTGTTCTGTGCAGTTGCATCGCTGGGACCAGCGCGTTGGAGATGGGCGAGCAATGGCTGATGGCTTTGGCGCTGTTCAGCGAGGTGCGGGAGGCGAAGCTGGAGCTCGGCTTAGAATACAGTATTACAATACTAGGCTTAGCGCGTGCCAGAGGGGGAATTCAATCCGCCCGCCAGGCCCGCGGTGGCGGCGCCTCCGCGGCCACTTGCCCCGAGAGAGCCCCGCGAATTGCCCCAGAGGCCCCCAGAGCGCCCCACTGCCGCGCAAGAGGGCTCCCGGAGGGCCCACGAAGGCCCCCCCCCACCAGGTTCCACAAGGCTCCCATATAGCCTCCGAGGGGGCCACGAGGACGGAAAACTATAGCTCCTCACCAGAAGACGCCCAACCCGCCCCGAGAAGCTTTCCGATCCCTCGGGAGGGTCCAGGGAGTTCCCAAGAGAGCCACTACGACGGCCCCGGAGACCCTCCAGTCGGTCGGCTGCGGGGGACTCCCAAGATTGCCGAGCAGACCCCCACGGCTCAAGGGGAGGCCCAACAGGGCCAACCGTGGAGCGCTCCCCGCCCCTCCCGCCTTCCCCCCCACTGCCAGCGAGCCCCCAAGAAGCCCCCCAGGCTCCCAGGCGGCCTCCGGAACACTCCCCAGAGGCTCCGGAGGAGCATCCAGCAGTCCCCTCGAAACGGCCCCCGAAAGGCCCGCAGCAGCTCCTTCCAAAGGACCACGACAAGTTCCAAAGGGCCACGACAAGTTCCAAAGGGCCACGACAAGTTCCAGGGGGAAAAAACCACACACACGCACCACACCTTTCGGGACACCTCTCGCGTGTGAGGGGATACAGGAAATGGCTGTTCGATGTGGCCGCGGACATTTCGTCGCTTCTGCGACCCCTCCCGCGCCGAGCTGGTTCCGAGAGGTGTGGGCTGCGGCTGCTGCCCAGTCATCCTTGGGCCTCCTCCTCCTCCTCCTCCTCCCCGTCGTCGCTCTCCTGTGCCACAGGCTCTCCTGCCCGCGGAGTCGGGACCGCACGATCTCCCGGAGGGGGAAGAGGAGGAGGAGGAGGAGGAGGAGGAGGACGAGGACGAGGAAACCAAGGAGCACAAGGAGGAGGAGGAGGAGGAGGAGGAGGAGGAGGAGGAGCAGGAGGAGGAGGAGGAGGAGGAGGAGCAGGAGGAGGAGCAGGAGGAGGAGGACGAGGACGGGCCAAGCACGACGACGAGCAGGAGGAGGAGGAGGAGGAGGAGCAGGAAGAGGAGGAGGAGGAGGAGGAGAAAGAGGAGGAGGTGGAGGGCGAGGACGAGCCAGGCAAGATGAGGAAGAGGAGGAGGAGGAGGAGGAGGAGGAGGAGGAGGTGATGTAGCCGCCCCCCTGTGCCCGATATGCTGTGCCATTATGTTCCCACAGGGGCCTTGGCAAACTCTTCGGGCCAACCAGACCGGACCCCTGAGACAGCAGCCAATTGAAATGACCCAGGTACCTCTCCGCACTCTCCGGACCACAGACCCTCTGGGCGAGCAGAATGGGACTTGGCGAACAAACCCTCCCGTTGGCGGCGATGCGACTGGATCGTACCATCAAGGCGTGCCCGGAGGTGATGACCGATCCAGCAGCGGTTCTGTTAAGATTTTACTGAATTTCAGATTTTCTTTAAGTTCTCTTGGGCCCTCCCTGTAGATCCTTGCGCTCCCCGGCGCTTTCGGTGGTTTTCTCCGATGGCCTCCCGAGCACTTCCCCAGGCGCTCCTGAGACGCCTCAGATGGGCTTCGACTTCGACGCACATCTCCGAGAGACTTCGAAACTGCCCTCAATAGGAGGGGGGTGAATGAGCAGTGCGCCAGGGCCAAGCTGCTGGAGCGCTGCAAGAGCTCGGACACGAAGGCGCGGTCTCGCTGCCGCCGCCCTGGCCGCCGCCGTGTTTGTAGATTTTCGGTGCAATCTGCGCCGTTCCTCCGAGAACTATTCCAGAAAGATGTCGTGGACGGAGTCCACGGGTCAGCCCTAGTCGGCCACAATGCTGGGATTAGCGCGTGTCAGAAGGGCGAGCAGTGCCAGACGGCGCTGGCGCTGCTGAGCGAATGCGGGAGGCGAAGCTGGAGCCCTGCGTGATCAACTGCAGCGTTGGGATTGGCCCGTGCGAGAAAGGGCGAGCCGTGGCAGCGGGCCCTGGCGCTGTTAAGCGAGATGCGGGAGGCGAGGATAGAGCCCAACGACATCAGCTACAGCGGTTGGGCTCAGCATTCTGAAGCAGTGAGCAGCAGCGGGCGCTGGCGTTGTTGAGCGAGATGCGGGATGCGATGCTGGAGCCCGACGTCATCAGCTACAGCGCTGGGATCATTGCGTGCAAGAAGGGCGAGCACTGGCAGCGGGCCCTGGCGCTGCTGAGCGAGATGTTGGAGGTGAAGCTGGAACCCCACGCAGCCAGCTACAGCTCTGCGATCGCCGGTGTGCTGCGCAGAAGCGATGCGACAGGCTAATTAGTCAGCTTCAACGCTGGCAGCGGGCTCTCGCGCTGCTCAGCGAGTTCTGCGAGCCGAAGCTGGAGCCCGACGTCACCAGCTACAAATCTGGGTTCAGCGCGTGCGGGAAGGACGAGCAGTGGCAGCGGGCCCTGGCGCTGCTGAGCGAGATGTGGGAGGCGAAGCTACAGCCCAATGCAGCCAGCTAGAGCCTTGCGATCGTCGCTCTGCTGCGGAGAGGCGATGCGACAGGCTTGTCAGCCACAACGCTGAGGAACGGCGCGTGAGTGAAAGGTGGTCAGTGGCCGCGGGCTCTGGCGCTGTTGAACGAGATGTGGGAGACGATGTTGGGATTCGGACGTTATCAGAACTTTAGCGTTTTGATCACTGGGTGCAAGCAAGGACGAGCAGTGGCAGCCGACGCAGGCGCTGCTCAGCGAGATGTGGAAGGCAGTGCTGGAGTCCAGTGCGATCAGCAATTGCAGCGCTGGGATCAGCGCATGCTGGAAGGGCAACCAATGGCAGCGGGCTCCGTTGCTGCTTGGCGAGGCGTGGTAGGTGAAGTCGGCGCCCGATATCATCAGTTACAGCGCTGGGAGCAGCGCGTGCGCTGTGCGGCCAGATGCGCGAACGTTGGAGCCCAGCGTCATCTTTATCACAGCGCTGGGACCAGCGGTTGCGAGAAGGGCAAGCAGTCGCAGCAGGCCTTGTCGCTGATCTGCGCGACGTGGGAGGCAATTGCACGGAAGTCCGGCCGGAATGGTACAGCGCTGGAATCAGCGCGGGCTGGGAGGGCGACCAGCGGCAGCGCTCAGGGAGACGTTGAAGGCGGTACTGGAGCCCGCCGTCGTCAACTACAACGTTGGGATTTGGGCTCGGACGTTACTCGTGGAGATGTGGGAGGTGAAGTTGAAACCGAGCGTCCTCAGCTACAGCGCTGGCACAAGCGCGTGCGGAAGAGGCTAAGGGTGGCTGCGGGCTCAGACGTTGCTCAGCGAAATGTAGGAGGCAAAGCGGGGGCCCAACATCAGCAGCTACACTGCTGGAGTTGGTTATTGCGAAACATGCAAGCGGCAATGGGCGATGACGCTGCTCTGGGCCGAGCGTCACCAATTGCATCGCTGGGATCGCCGAGTGCGGGGAGGGCGGGAAGTGGCAGCGGGGCCTGGTGCTGCCCAGGGAAGCGTGGGAGGCGAGGCTGGAGGCCAGCGCCAGCAGCCACAGCGCAGGGGCCAGGCCGTCCGAGCAGGGCGCACGCAGGCCGCTGGTTGTCGTGGCGCTGCCGAGCGAGACGTGGGAGGCGGAGCTGGAGCCCGACGTCATCTCGCTGGCGCTAGCTCCCTGGAGCGCCGAGCAGCCGCAGCGGGCTCTGCAGATGCTCGGCCGCGGAGGCGACGACGGAGCGGCTGGAGAAGCGTGCGTCCGAGCTCGTGGCCAAGCTCTCCGAGAAGCAGAAGCTGCGGAAGACGGCAAGAAGCGACGCATCTCCCGCGAAGGGCCCGCTGTTCGAGGTGGCAGGGCGAGCCGACGTGACCCAGCGGCCCTTGAGTCCCGTGCCCGGACGGCATGCGGCGGGGCGCGCCATGTTTCCCTGCCTGCCATTTTCTCCTTCCCGTGTCTTCCCCCCGCCCCCGGGACAGCCTCGAGGACGGTCTCTCTTCCGGCTTCGGTCTCTCACCATGCACCATGCCAGTTTTTTGCCGAGATCCCTCGATTCTTGGCGTGGTCGTTTTCTTCCTGCTCGCCTGAGTCACATCATCACCTGCATCCGCGAACCTTCCTCCCATCCCCGCCTGCCCTCCTGCTTTTCCCTCCCTCGGGAGGAGATACGGCAGGAACAGGAAGTGATGAGGGACGGGGATGTTGCCTGGTCCTCCAGCGGCCTCCGACGCCGAGCTGGAAAACGATTGAATCGCCCAGGCCGTCCTCCCCGTCCTGGAAAACGATCGAATCGCCCTGGCACGTGTACATGTACGCAAGATGTCGCGAAACAGTACGAGTACCAAGCCCAAGAGTTGCCTACCTCTGGGTCGCCTCTGTCCCATCCCCTTCTACTGGTTGGGCCCTCGTTGTTGAATGAACTGCTGCTGGTCCCCGTTCTCCCCCCCTCTTTCTCCTCCTCCTCCTCCTCCTCCTCCTCCTCCTCCTCCTCCTCCGCCCCCCCGCCTCCGGAGGTCCCTGGAGGTCCCCCGCCGAGGCCGCCTGCCCTGCTCGCCCGACTGCCCCGAAACAGCCCGGCGCGGTTGTCTGGGGTGGCGGGGGTTTAGGGGGGGTGGGCCTCTCGAGCCGAGGCCGCCTGCCTTGCCTGCCCTGCCCGCCCGGCTGCCCCGAAACAGCCCGGCGCGGTTGTTTGGGGTGGCGGGGGGCTGGGGGGGGTGGACCTGGGATCATCGCCCCCGATGCCGCCTCTCTCCTGCCCCTACCCGGACCCCCCTTGCTGAACCCCCGCGCGCGCTTTCTCCTCTGGATCCTGCTCTCCTTCTCCTTTTCCTTCTCCTTCTCCTTCTCCTCCCCCTCCTCCTCCTCCTCCTCCTCCTCCTCCTCCTCCTCCTCCTCCTCCTCATCGTCGCTTCCCTTCGTCCCTGTCTTCCTCCTCCGCCTGCGAGCGCGCCGCGCGCCGGGCCCCAGCCCAGCCGAGGGGCCGCGCCTGGGAGGTTGCCTTGCCCTTCGCCCCCTCTGCTTCCCCCCTCCCTCCTCCCCCCCCGGGCCGCGCTGGAGCCCGCGGGGCTGCCAGCGGGCTCCTGCGCAGGCCGAGCCCGCCCGGCCCGCCCGACAGCTCTGAGGTGGCTCCTCCCGCCTTCGGCAGGCCGCTCGAGGCCGAGGGGCTGGGGGGGCAGGGCCCACTGCCAGGGCAGGGCCCTCATCGCTCGGACGTGTGCCTTTTTTCTCGGCGAGGGCCATCGAGGAGCATCCTTGATCGTTTGGCGACAAAGCCACGCACGAAACCGAACAAAAACACAGTGAACGGACGTCCGAGCGATGGCCAGGGGGGGGGATGTGCAGTGCCGCCGCGGCTGCCCGGCCTGCGCGGCGCCCCCCCCCCTTGGGCGCGGGCCAGGGAGGGGCGGCGGGGGCCAGGTGGCACGGACGAGCGTGCGTGCGCTCCCCCCCCCCCCGGTCGGGCGTTGCCAGAAGTGCCGCCCCTGGACCGTGGTGCCCCCAGGAGCTCCAAGGAGGCCCCCACGGCCTTCGGAGCACCCCTCACGAGGCCTGGAGGGCCCCAGGGGCTCGCAATTGGAGCGAAAAGCTGGGGGCACCCTGGGCCAGGGGCACCTGTGGCAACCCCCGACCCTGGGACGCTGGCCCGCCGAGTCCGGCTGCGTTGGCCCTTGGGCTCCTCGGGGGGGTGGCGCTCGCGGTGGGGCGGCCTCGGCCCGGAGGGGTCCTTTCCTTCACCACTCGAGCAGTGCGAGGAACAGCCCGGGCCTGGCAGGAGCCTGCAGGGCCGGGGTCGCACTGGCTCGGGCTTGGGTGCAGGATCCTGCAGGATCACGGAGGATCCTGCAACGCCTGGCTGGCCCGGGTCTGGATTGACCCGGGTCAGTAGATCTCCGAGCATGTTGGGGGCTCTCTTGCGGAACATCGGGGGTGGACAGACCTCCTGCCCTGACACGCCGATCAGCGAATGGGCCGTGTTCGGTTCGCGAGAGGGCGCCGCGGCCGTCACTTTTGCGGGTCCAGGTCCGTCGGTTGGTTTCTCGGAACGACCGACATGGGCACGGAAAGAATGGGCACGATGCCCAACAGGATTTCTTGTTCATTCTGAGCAGGACTCGCTGTCGGTGCCGCCGCGGCCTGTGTCCATCTGAGACAGAAGGCCGCCTGCCCAACAGCGGCCGCTGTTGGTTTAGGACGACATTTGTTGTTGGGCATTGTGCCCATCTTTTCCGTACCCATTTCGGGCGTCCAAAGCTTCGGTTCCGGGCCGTCTTCACTAAGGGAGGTTTGCTATAAAGGGAGGTTTCCCCCCCGCCGAGAAAAAAGCCCGCGCACGAGGCCGAAGTGGGCACGAGGAGTGTGGGCGTCCGAGCGGCGGCAGGGGCCGTGTCCAGGCCAGCCCCTTTCTGGAGCGCTCGCGCCCGCGGCGCGCGCCTGGCTCGAGGCTTGGCTCGCTCGCTCCGTGGCAGGGGGGCAAGGCGCGTTTCGATTCCTCCGATTCGATTCGATTCGACTTCGATGGATTCCGATTCCGATTCGATTCGATTTCGGATTCCGATTTGGGGTCCGATTTCTTATTGGACGCATACTAGCCTGTCGATTTCCGCCGATTCGACTTTTCCCGACTCGGCTGCCGATTTCCGCCGATCCGGTTCATTTCGACCGCCGTTTCGACTTATCGCTTCGATTCTAGGCCCTCCTGGGGGGGTATAGCAGGGCAGGGCCCATCCGACTTCAGTCGGGCATGCCCATGCTAAATCGGGTATGGCCCTCTGCCTGGGGTCGATTCTGTCTGATTGTATTCTGGATTCCCCACCCACCAAACCACCCCAACCCAACCCCAAGGCCTCAGGTTGCCCTCCATTTCCTGTGGGGGGGGTCCGGGAACATCGAAGAAACACACACACACATGGAGCCCATACCCCCCCAGCCCGAATTCGGGTCCTCGAGTTGGGTTGTTGTGGTCTGGTAGGTAGTCGAGAATCTCTTTGACCATGTTTCCTTGTTCGTTCCGCATCCGCCCGTGGGAGGACACGCCCGACCCAAATCTCGACCCGATGGCTCCGATTCAACGTCGGCTTCGGCCGGCCCGATGCGATTCGATGCTGGTGTTTCGGGCGATCCGAGGCGGCCCGATGCTTTCTACGATCGAAGAAAAAGAACGCCATAACCATACATTTATAAACTTTCTGTAAACTGTTGGCCCAAAGGGGTCCCCCAATGGCCCAATGCGATGCGGCAGTAGCGTTATGTCGGGCGTGCCCCCCTACAGGGGGATTTTCGACGAAACAAATACCCCAAAATTACCCCAAAAGGGTCAAAACATACTAGAAAAATAGTTCCCAGACTATTTTTGGACTATTGTTTCACTTTTTTCTGGGGATTTGTTTATTTTTCTTCGAAAATCCCCCTGGATTGTTTTTTTTTATTTTTCTTCGAAAATCCCCCTGTAGGGGGACAGGCTCGATGCGGCAGTAGCGTCTTGCGGCTTGTGCGTTGGACACGCCGCGGCCCGCCAGAAGCCGCGCATCAAAGAGCACCCTTTACCCAGGGCAGCACTCCTCCTCCTCCTCCTCCTCCTCCTCCTGAAACCTGAGGAGTACCAGATACTACGGGACAGACGAATGGAACTATTACAAAGACGAAGAGACCTTCGAGAGCAACTACGACGCGAAGGAGATCGCCTACTCATCACGATCGCAGACTCGACCAAGCTGGACACAGCCAAGGTAGACTACATTCCACGGGAAAATCCGACCAACAACCCCTACGCGCAGAACTCGGACCAGCCAGGAGCAGAAGACGAACTCGATCCCCGCCGCCTACGACTGGACTACGTCGAGACCGAACTCAAGAACATCACTGCTACCTGCGCAGCCTGGCGCAAACTCGAGTACCAGCGGAAGACGGACGCCAGGGTGGAGGAGCTGTACGAGGCATGGGAACGCCGAGATCTTGCACGCGTGGGCCGACTGTCAAGATTGATTGCTGGCGGAAGATATGGACCACGCAAGCGCGACTACTGGACGATGGTCACAGCCAACCCCACGAAGCAAGAGTGGATCGAGTTCTGGCAGCTCCCAGGCGGATTAGGAGGCATGGAACGCACAGAACTGAATAGAGAAGAAATTGAACATATTCCCATTGACGCAGATGAAATGGACTATTATGATAATGACGTAGAAGAACTTGTGGAGAAGGATATGGAGGGCATTGCAAAACGGTTAAAAAAGGCTAAACTCCGACGTGCGGCACCACCGACAGCGGCCCCCAACGAGTTATGGAGAGTGCTCCTTTGTCAGACAGACGAACAACCTCAACAGCAAGGACAAGGAC
This sequence comes from Prorocentrum cordatum, assembly GCA_963575745.1. Lineage (NCBI taxonomy): Eukaryota > Dinophyceae > Prorocentrales > Prorocentraceae > Prorocentrum > Prorocentrum cordatum. Next base: position 40,287 of record CAUYUJ010017539.1, on the reverse strand, counting down.
TGGGGGCACTCCAAGCACTCCCTCAGCCAGAAGGATTTCAAGACCTCTTCAGGGCGGCACTGGCGGCCATCAGACTCAAGAGCGCAACTCCAGTACGATGGCATCAGAGCGCGGCAACAGCAGTCAAGAAGAACAACAAAGCGGGCCCTGCAGGACAAAGGATATACCACATCATGGACCCGATTGGCAAGGCATTTTACTCGTCCTGCATGGCTCGACAGAAGGCTCAGACTCACACTGACCAGGACTACGGCTTCATTAGAGGACGACGACGCGAAGGAGCCATATTGGCGATGGCGGTCGTCGAGTATCGGGCAAGACAGACAGGCTTCAATTACATCACGACGATGAAGGACATGTCGAACGCCTTTGCCAGCTGCGCGTGGACGGCCATGGACGAGGCCAACAACAAGATCATGCCAGAAGACTCTACTGAGTTGGGAGCGCAGCGATACCGACGAGCTACGTTTGTCATACCATGCCGCGATCAGGAGGACGGAGTTTGCATCAAACCACACTGTGGAGGATTGATAGGAGACCCGTACATGGTCAGTAACTTCGTGGCCAGCTTCTCGACGTGCATCAAGAACTGGATTGAGGACTGCATTAAAGAGTTAAAGAACGATGATCTGTTAGTAGGGAGCTGTGAGATATTTCAACATCCAGTTTACTTGGGCCTGGCTAAGTATGCGGACGACCTTCGCAAGATCATCCTAGGCGACAAGCACGCAGACGCAGCAGATCTGGCAGCGCAGGCACACATAGTGGACAACACGCTCAACCAGAGGCTTGACACGATCGGGATGCGCCAGAACACAGACAAGCAGGAGAACATCGTCTACTTCCAAGGACAAGGAACGACCAAAGCACACCAGCAGCTCAAGACGAAGCCCGATTGCAAGCTACCTGGCAAAGATGTTCCACATGCAAGATATCTTGGACCACAGATCAGCCCGGCACAGAGATATGGGGCAGAACTCAACAAGCGCATCGCGGCCATGAAAAAGAGTTACAACGAATGTGGCAGCTTCTGGACTAAAGGGCATATACCATGCAGGTGGAAGCGAGCGGTTCTCATCTGCAGGGTGATCAACACAGGCCTCTCGTGCATCGAATGCTTCTTGCCGACGCCCAGAGAGTACCTGCAGCTACAGAGCGCTATGGGCGCACTACTTCGGCGAGCCATGCGAGGAGGCGCCACGCGTCACAGAGACGGCAGCGCGCGGAGCCTTAGCACGCTGGAAGTATTTCGCTACTGGCAAATGTTGCCGCCAGCGGAGGAAGCACTGGTGCGCCGACTCGGATGGTTCAAAAACATCCTTCGCTTCCCTAGCAATCACAGGCAGTTGATCGCAGCACTCTTCGGGAGGGTCGAGTTCGAGACAAACGAAGACGAGGACAAACTCAGGACCGACACGAATCCCTGGGCTCAGAGGTTCTTGGAGGACGTCAGATACGCGCGTGGGGTCTCGGAGAGCTACTACACACGCGCTAGGCGAGGGCGAGAACATCACGATAGATAGGCTCTTCACTCTAGACGTTAGGGAACAACTATATCTACTTGATGTTCGGGAAGTTCGGGCAGCAAAACTCGGAGTGGCGGTTCCCCCACCAGGCTACGCGCAGCAAGATGTCCAAAGAGAAGAGCTAGCCTTAGAAGAACAGAAGCCATGGACATGTGAACTTAAACACGGAGAAGCGGAATGCGGTCTATTATTCGCAAGCAAGAAAGCACTACATAGCCATATTATTCGTGCACATAATGTACACAACTTAGCAGCGGTGATGACATCAAACAACGAGTGCCTGAATTGCCAGCAAGTATGTACAAGCAAAGGTACGGCATGGAAACATTTGGCAAGCAGTATGATCAAAGGAGGATGCAACAGAGACAGAACAGATAATCAATATGTTCCGACGGCACATTCTCCGCAATGCCCTCTCTGTAGTCATTTCTCTCTCGACAAGGGTGCGCAATTCATACACTTACGTACGCATCTCCCGCGACAACTCCTACAGCCGCCAAGAGGGATACGCCATGTCGCTGTTCGACCAGAGGCCATTGGGCCAGGCTCCACCGGGCCCAGCAGGAGGGGGCGCAGTCCGACGAGAAGATCGCAGCCGCCAACGAGGACCAGTGCTACGCGGACCAGCGGTCGGCGGCGGAGGCAACCAGCAACAGATCACGGAGCTCACGGCGAGGCTCGCGCTCACGGTGGCACGAGAGCAAGCAGAAATGGCGGCGGCGCTCATCCAAACTTGGGAAATCGCCGCGTCGACGGGCATCGCTACCACGGCCCTCGGAGCGGGCAAGCACTACAACGACGAGGCGCAGCAGCTCCACCAGAGACAGCGAGGCGGAGAACAAGTCGACCTAGGCAGCCTGGGCAGCCCGCACGTGAAGGCGTGGACGGAGACGTGCGCCTACCTGGGCAAGCAGCTCGAGGAGGGCGGGCAGCTCAACGAGGTGAAGAGCCACTACGAGAACATCATTATGAAGAACGACACGGAAGCCCTCGCGGACATAGTACCAGTGTTCAGGGTCAGGCGCAACAAGGGCAAAGAGGGCGGCGGGGTCGAGAAGTGCCGATCCCAGTTCAAGTTCGGAGAGAGCAACCACCAGCTGTGCACGGCGCTGGTCAACCAGCTCAAGAAGGAGGGCGCCACTCGCAAGATCGGGTCGGCACGGAGGGGCGCCTTGGAGAGGGGGCTCGGCCGCCTAGTGAACGGATAGTCGACTTCGGCACGATAGAGGAGGCGAACCGAGAGGATATGACCGCTCGAGATCGACACCTGAGAGATGAGGAGGAGGAACACAGTGTTCGAATTCGCCCAGTCCTTCCCCCGCAGCTTCCCCAGACCATCCCACGAGTTTTTGAGAATAGCGCCAGGTTCCGTGAGATAGTCAGGTCTGGACGTCTCCCACCTCCTCCTTCTCAGAATGCTGTGCCCGAAATCTTCCAATTCGATGGCCCACGTTTTCCTCAGTATTTACTAATGCACCGACCCCCCCCCCCCCCCTCCCGAACCGAAGCGTAAGGGACGAGGTAAGGGTAAGCGGAGCCAGCGAAGCCAACAGCAGCAGCAGAGCGAACGACCTCCGTGAATGCGGGTGCTACCCTGCCCGCAGACCCCTGCGTGGGGGAGGTCGGTGCAGGTCGGGCCCGAGCGTCCACTGACGTCTGCTCTACCAGTTTACTCAGAGAACACAGCTAGGCCGTGCTTAGATTACGCAGCTACTCAGAGCTAGCCAGAGCGTCAGTCACCCAGACATCGGCCCGACAGCTCGATCGATCGATCCTCCTCCTCCTCCTCCTCCTCCTCCTCCTCCTCCTCTCCTCCTCCTCCTCCTCCTCCTCCTCCTCCTCCTCCTCCTCCTCCTCCTCCCCCGCCTCCTCCCCCTCCTCCTCCTCCTCCCCCCTCCTTACCCAGGGCAGCACTCTTGCGTGTGGCCGATGTTTGCACGGCGCTGCTGTGCACCCTGGCGCCGCCGATCTGGCTCGATTCCGGCTTCGAGGCTGTGCCGTCTGATTCGAGACACGTTCCGATTCGATCCAGTTGGTTGAATTGTTGCCTACCGATCCTGGGAGGAGGGAAGGAGGGAATGATAGGCAAGTTTTCCACCACCACTACCATATGTGTAGGTCGTGGGAGAGGGGAGGATGAGGATGTCCTCCTCCTCCTCCTCCTCCTCCTCCTCCTCCTCCTCCTCCTCCTCGTCATCCACCGCCTTCCCCCTCCAACGTATGGTGGTGGTTGGTGGAAAACAGGTCCACCAAAGGAGGGAAGGAGGGAGGCTCTCTGGGGCCCATTGCCGGCCTCTGGGGGCCCTCACCGGCCCTCGGGACCGTCAAACAACGACTCGGGATGCAGCACCAGTCCAGGGGAACAGGTCGAGACCTCCAGGGGTCGCCGCGATGAAAAGTCATGACGTCGGGGGCTTGGGGAGGATGGAAGGAGGGAGGGAGGGAGAGGGAAAACAAAAATGGGGAGGAGGGGAGGAGGGAGGGAGGGAGGGGGGAAGGAGGCGGGCCCGCCCCGACCGCCCGAGCCCCCCCCCCCCCCCCCGCCCCCGAGGAGGTGCGGCGCCTGGCGCGCCGCCGCGAGGACGCCGACGGGCCGCTGAGGCCCATCGTGCGCACCCTCGTCGACGCCGCCCTGGCCATCGCGGCCGCCCAGTCGCCCCAGCAGCGGCGCCTGGCCTACGTCGTCTTCCTGTACGGCGCCAGGTGTGCGGCTCCAGGAATCCAGGGAGGAAGAAGCATCTCTCCCCAGGCATGATCGCGTGTAGAAAAGAATCCGGACGGAGGGTGTTTGGTCATGTTTGGCCTCGGGGGGCCCTCTCTGGGCCTCGGGACCGTCACAAAACGATTCAGGCTGAGAAACCGGTCCCGGGGAAAGGGTCGGGACTTCGAGGGACCCCGCATTGAAAAAATCAGGACGTCGCATGTCTGGGGAACCATCCCGACCCCCCCAAAATGTGCGGTTGCCAAGCGGCCCTGTGGGCGCACAGAACAGCCATGCCCTGTTCGACATTCCTGCCTTGGGTGCGTTCACTGCACGGTTTCGCTCGTCGGGGTGCTTCTCGTGAGGGTGTTTGGCCTGCTCTCTGAGACAGGGCCCTCGCCTTCGCGCTTGGCATCGCTCGGACGTGTGCCCTTTGTCTCGGCGAAGGCCATCGTGGAGCACTCTGGATCATCAAAGCAACAACAAAAAACACGCACGAAGCCAAAAATGCACCGGGAATGGACATCCGAGCGATGGCCAGCGATGGATCGAGGGGTGGAGGTCTCTGCCTCGGCGGAGCCGCGGATGGCAACACGAGGAAGCCCCGCTCCACCGGCGCAGGCTGGCAGAGGACCGGAGGAGGAGGAGGAGGAGGAGGAGGGGCAGGAGGAGGAGGAGGAGGAGGAGGAGGAGGAGGAGCAGGAGGAGGAGGAGGAGGAGGATGAGCGAGGAGAAGCAGGAGGAGCAGGAGGGGGAGGAAGGAGGAGGACGAGGAGGAGGAGGCCGAGGAGGAGGCTCCCTCCCCTCCGTCTGCCCCTCCCTCCCTCCGCCTCGCCGACTGCCCTCTGAGAGAGGGCCCTCGCCTGCGAGGGCTCGAGGAGTGGACGCCGCTGCCATGCCAGCGGGGCAGGCGGCGGCAGCCCGCGGTGGGGGGCCACTCGCGAGGAGGCAGCCCCGCCTCCCCGCGGCGGAGTCGCCCCCTCCTTGCTTCGTCCAGCTTGCAAGATCAGGCTTCGTCCCGGTTGATCTGCAGCCCAGGTTGGCGCAGCCGCCCCCCCAACTGGGGGCTTCCATCCTCGCGAATCCTTCCGGCGGAGACCTCCCGGCAGTCACCTCTCGCTTCGCTCGGTCTTACGGCCCTCGTCGGTCCCCCGTCGCCGTTGCGATTGTAAATTGTGAGTTCACGCTTGACTCTAACCCACGCCCAAAGAAAGTGACAAACCCGTGCGAGCACCGCGTGGAGGCAGCGAAGGGCGCCACCGTCGTCGTCGTCGTCGGGGGTAGGGCCCGCCATGTGGTCGCGTCGTCGTCGGCGTCGTCGGAGTCGTGGTCGTCGTCGGCGTCGTGGTCGTCGTCGTCGGCGTCGTGGTCGTCGTCTCCGTGGTCGTCGTGGTCGTCGTCGGCGTCGTTGTCGTCGTCGACGTGGTCGTCGTCGTCGTCGGCGTCGTCAACGTCGTGGTCGTCGTCGGCGTCGTGGTCGTCGTCGTCGGTGTCAGCGTCGTCGTCGTCGGAATCGTCGTCGTCGGCGTTGTCGTAGGCGGAATCGTCGGGTCGTCGTCGTCGTTTTCGTCGGCATCGCCTTTGTCGTGGGCGTCGTCGTCGTCGTGGTCGTCGTTATCGGCGTCTTCGTCGTCGGCTTCGTCGTCGTTGTCGTCGTCGGCGTCGTGGTCGTCGTCGCTGTCGCCGTCGTCCATCATCGTCGTCGTCGTCGTCGTCGTCGTGGTCTTCGTCGGTGTGGTTGTCGTCGTCATCGTCGTCGTCGACGTCGTTCTCGTCTTGGTCGTCGTCGGCGTCGTGTTCGTCGTCGTCGTCGTCGTCGTCGGCATCGGCGTCGCGTGGTCGTCGGCGTCAGCGTCGTCGTCGGCGTCGTCGTTGCGTCGGCGTTGTGGTCGTCGTCGTCGTGGTTGTCGTCGTCGTCGGCGTCGTCGTCGTCTTCGTCCGTCGTCGTGGTCGTCGTCGGCGTTGTCGTCGACGCCGTCGTCGTCGTGGTCAGCGTCGACGTCGTGGTCGTCGTCGGCGTTGTTGTCGTCCTCGTAGTCGTCGTCGTCGTCGTCGCCGTCGTCGTCGTCGTCGTCGTCGTCAGAATCGTCGTCGTCGTCGTCAGAATCGTCGTCGTCGTCGTCGTTCGTCGTCGTCGTCGTCGTGGTGGTCGGTGTGGTCGTCGTCGTCGTCGTCGTCGTCGTCGTCGGGGTCGTCGTTGTCGTCGTCATGGTCGTCGTCGGCGTGGTCGTCGTCGGCGTCATCGTCGTCTGCGTCGTCGTCGTCGTCGTCGTCGTCGTCGTCGTCGTCGTCGTCGTCGTCGTCGTCGTGATCGTCGTCGGCGTTGTGGTCGTCGTCGTCGTTCATGGTCGTCGTTATCGGCGTCGGCGTTGTGGGCGTCTTCGTCGTCGTCGGCGTCGTGATCGTCGTGGGCGGCGTCGTGGTCGTCATTGTCGGCGTCGTGATTGTCGTTGTCGTCGGCGTCGTGGTGGTCGTCGTCGACGTCGTGGTTGTCATCTTCTTCGTCGTCGTCGTCGGCGTCCGTCGTCGTCGTCGTCGGTGTCGTCGTGATCGTAGTCGTCGTCGTGGTCGTCGTCGGCGTCATCGTCGTCGTCGTCGTGGTCGGCGTCAGTGTTGTTGCCGTCGTCGTCGTCGTCCGCGTCGTGGTTGTCGACCTAGTTGTCGTTGTCGTCGTCGTCGTTGTCGTCGTCGTCGTGGTCGTCGTCGTGTCGTGTGCCGTCGTTGTTGTGCGTCGTGCGTCGTGCGGGTCAGGTGGTCGCGGCTGCTGCCGCGCCTCACGGCGCGCCTGCGGCAGCTCGGCGCGGAGCGGCCGCTGCTCGCGATCTCCATCGGATGGGCGCCTTTTCCACCAGAACCACCACCACGGATAGGACGGGGGGGGAGAGGCTGGGGAGGTCCTCCTCCTCCTCGCTCCTCCTCCTCCTCCTCGCTCCTCCTCCCCCTCATCCTCCTCCTCTTCCTCCTCCTCCTCCTCCTCCTCCTTCTGCCCGCGGTAGCGGTGGTGGGAAATCGGCCCGTCTCCATCGGCGCTGACGCGGCTGCGGCCTGCCGCGGGCTGGCCGCGGGCGGCCGCGCGGGGCCGGCCAGCACGGTGTGCTGGGTGCCGGACACGCAGTCGCAGGCCCGCCCTCGGGAGACATTTGCGCACCGTCGGGCCGAGGCACGGTTCGGCGAACATGCACACATGCGGCCACCCGCTCGCCCCGCCGCCCCCTCCTCCTCCTCCTCCTCCTCCTCCTCCTCCTCCTCCTCCTCCTCCTCCTCCTCCTCCTCCAGTCCTCTCCTTTTTTTAGTAACATCTCGCTGTCGCACCCCGGTGCCAGCTTTTAGGGCGGGCCGGGCGTTTCGCCTGAGACTCCATCACCGCTTATGACCCTGAAGATTTAAATTACACTTGAGAAAACCAACTCAGTGGATGATTTGAAAATTAGTCATATGGATCTTGAGATCGATTGTGAGATCGATCATGAGATCGATAGTGAAATCGATAGTTGACGATTGTAAGGTCGATCGTGAGACCGAGAGTGAAATCGATTCAATGAGATCGATTCGGAGATCGATCGCGAGATCGCTCGTACGATCTCTAGTGCGATCGCTTGCGAGATCGATTGTGAGATCGATTGTGAGATCGATAGAGAGGTGGGAAATGAAATCGATGCTGAGACCGATCGATAAGAAGATCGACCAGGAACCCGGGAACCCGGGAACCTGGGAACCTCGCCGCCCACCGAAATCGGCCCGGAAACCGGGAACCCGGGATCCCAGAACCTGGAACCCGGGAACCCGGCCGCCCACCAAAATCGGCGTGAAACATTCGCCTTCTCTTTCAATATCCGCTAGGACCCCTTCAGTGCAAGCACTGATTGGGGAACAATGACAATTTCACAAATTGAGGGCGGGTGGTTTTCAAAGTGTGGTTCTCGCCTTAGCGCCGCTCGCATTCGGTTTAAAACATTGCAAGAGCTTCACGGGTTAAGGGCGGGTCAATTAAAACATGGTTTTCGCTTTAGCGCCGCGCACATTCATTTCACAACTTCGCAAGAGTTTCACCTATTGGGGGCGGGTGGTTTTCAAAATGTGGTTCTCGCCTCAGCGCCGCGCACACCCGTCTAAAACATTCAAAAGAGCTTCACGGATTGAGGGCGGTTCCTTTTCAAAATGTGGTCCCCGCTTCAGCGCCGCGCGCATTCGTTTTGAGAAATTGCAAGAGTTTCGCGGATTGAGGGCGATTATTTTTCAAATTGTGGTTCTCGCCTCAGCGCTACGCACATTCGTTTTCAACATTAGCAGGAGATTCACGGATTCCCGTGATTAGCACAGCAACAGTTGTCTTCTTGGAAGGGTTCAGGATTCTGAGGGCGCAACTGTCACGTTGATTCGCTGTATTGAGGTCTCGGGAATGGTGTTCTGGCACGATTCAAGATCGTCAAGGCGCAACAGTCAGGTTGATCCGTGGCTTTGGAATCCCAAGAACATTGTTTTGGCATGCTTCAGGGTCTTCGAAGGGTTGTCTTCCAAAGAGGCAGTGTCTTCAGTGGAAATGAGCCGTCGGAGGGGCCTGCGAAGAGGGAGCTTGGAGGGAGGGTTCATTCCAACGTCGTTGATGACTCTTGGGCTTCCACTGGTCCTCCTCCTCCTCCACCTCCTCCTCCTCCTCCTCCACCTCCTCCTCCTCACCCTCCTCCTCCTCCTCCTCCCCCCCCTCCCCCTCCCCCTCCTCCTCCTCCTCCTCCTCCTCCTCCTCCTCCTCCGCCGCCTCCTCCTCCTCCTCCTCCTCCTCCTCCAAGGTCCGGCTGTAAGCCATGCTGAGCTTCCCCCCCTCTGCCGCGCCGAACACGAACGTGCCCACGCGCGGCCACCCGCGGGGTCGGGGTCGCTTCGGGGAGGGCGCCCTGCCTCCAGACATGGTCGCGTCGTAGGAACATCGGACGGTGTCTGGCCTCCCTCCTCCCTCCTTCCCCTCCTCCACCCTCCTCCTCCTCCTCCACCTCCTCCTCCTCCTCCTCCTCCCTCCTCCTCCTCCCCTCCTCCCCTCCTCCTCCTCCTCCTCTCCTCCTCCTCCTCCTCCTCCTCCTCCCCTCCTCCTCCTCCTCCTCCTCCTCCTCCTCCTCCTCCTCCTCCTCCTCCTCCTCCTCCCTCCTCCTCCTCCCCTTCCTCCTCCCTCCTCCCTCCTCCTCCTCCCTCCTCCCTCCTTCCTCCTTCCTCCTCCTCCTCCTCCTCCTCCTCCTCCTCCTCCTCCTCCTCCTCCTCCTCCTCTCCTCCTCCCTCCTCCCTCCTCCTCCTCCTCCCTCCTCCCTCCTCTCCCTCCTGCCTCCTCCCTCCTCCCAACTCCCAACTCCCAATGTGCATTTCCCGACGGCGAGGACCATCGAGGAGCATCTTGGTTCCTCTTGCGAAGAAATCTGCGAATGACATCGAATACATGCACAGGGAATGGACATCCGAGCGAAGGCGAGATGGGGGAGCGAAGAAAGGTGCACACATTGTTCCCCGAAGGGGCCCTATAGGGGCCCCTTGAGGCCCGAACGGTACACGTGTCTCCCTCTTCCTTTTTTTGCCCTCACTTTAAGCTTCGGCCGACCTGGACGAAGAGAGGATCGGTGCGATCGAAAGGGGTACAGAGTGACTGGGCACGAAGACCGACAGCAGTTCCTGTCCATGTTGAACGGGACTCGCCGTCGGTGTCCCCGTGGACGTCGTCCATTGCAGGCACCATGCCGCCTGCTCTTCAGCGGCCGCTGTCGATCGACAGTTGCTGCTGGGCATCATACCCACCTCCTCCGTACCCAGCGCGGGCGTACCAAGGACAATCGTACAGTGGAGGCCCATGCCAAGAAACACCCTGCTTGCCTCCAGGGTGCCCAGTGTTTCTCGGGTTTGGATGGTCTTGCTATGGAACGCGTGACGGTCCCACACCAGAAGTCCATGGACGTCCTGGGGTTCCAGGGTTGGGTTTCTTGTGGAAGGTCTCTTGTCGTCGAGCTCCTACTGTATGTGGGGAAGTCGCCTGGGGGACGGAGGTGGCCCAGCACCGGTTCCGGTGGCGGAGAAAGGGCACTTCTCCTTCGCCGCGGCCTGGCGCGGCTCGAAGGGCTGGTCGCAGCTGCGACCCCCATGGAGGAGTCCCGGGAACAGCTTGGAGCGGAGCTGCCCTCCTCGCCCCCTCGTGACTCATGGTGTTCCAACCTACTTTAGCCTTCACCACCAGAAAGAATTTCGAGCACTACAAGTACCGAAACTTGGCTTTTCATGTGTCGGGCCCTGGGAGACACTCGTCGGACACTGTTTCGACACTCTTTCGACACTCTTTCGACACTTTTCCGGGTGCTCGAAATTGTTTCTGGGATGTGGCCCTTCAGTATGACGGGAGCAATCTGTATTTCTTGACCGACTTCCTCGACGGCACGAGCAGAAACATGTGTAGAGGTCTGCGCGAAATTCTTGGAGATCGGCGCCGGGTCGCCCTCGCGGCGCCTCCAGCGCCGTCCTTAGCGCCCTCCGCGCGAAAGGGAGGGCGGTCCAGCGCCGATCCAAGAACTCCGCGCGGGCCTCAGAAGGCTATGTTTGTGCAGTGGTCTACTCTTCAAGGTTCACCGCTTCACGGCCATACATGCGCTTCTGCACCTTGGCATCGACGCCATATACCTGGACATGGACACGTTCCTGATCCGCGACCCCACTCCCCGGATCCTGTCCCAGGCGGAGGGCTTCGACGCGCTCTTCTCGCGGCACGCCGACGGGGACTGCGTCAACATCGGCGTGTTCTACCTGAGGATCGGGTCGGGCGAGGGGATGCGAGAACCGATGCTTACCAGCCTGGAACATATCCCTATCCCTATGCTGGGCACCTCCTCGTCACGATGCCAATCTTAGGGATTCCCTTATTTTTTGAGGGCGAATCCCTAAGATTGTCAGTGCCTTTTGGCGTGGCAATCTTAGGGATAGGGATACGTTCGAGGCTGGTAGGATGCGTGCCCCTGGTTTCGGCCCACCGCCAGTCGCTTCGAGGCACTGGGCGCCTGCAGAGGGAGGCGCTGGGGAAGCCAGGCAGTCGAAAAAGGAGGCACTGCACAGTCACGAGTGAATGTTTGGAACTCCGCGCGCATCTCCAGGCACTCGAAGGAGGAGGCATTGCAGAGTCATGAATGAATGTTTGGAACTCCGCGCGCATTTCCAGGCACTCGAAGAAGGACGCACTGCAGAGTCATGGATGTTTGGACCTCCGCGCGCAGTTCTCTCTGATCGGCCGTGGGCCCCCCGCCCCGCGCGCGGCCTCGCGCCAGGGGGCGGGCGCGGAGGGCGGCGCTCCGGGGCTCCAGGCGCCGATCCCGGAGAACTCCGCGTGGAGCTCCGCACGTTGCGCGCTCGTGCCACGTGTTCTTCCTCCTCCTCCTCCTCCTCCTCTTCCTCCTCCTCCTCCTCCTCTCCTCCCCTCCTCCTCCTCCTCCTCCTCTCCTCCTCCTCCTCCTCCTCCTCCTCCTCCTCCTCCTCTCCTCCTCCTCCTCCTCCCCTCCCCTCCTCCCCCCCCCTCCTCCTCCTCCTCCTCCTCCTCCTCCTCCTCCCTCCTCCTCCTCCTTCTCCCCCTCCTCCCCCCCCCCCTCCTCCTCCTCCTCCTCCCCCCCCCCCTGCTCCTCTTCGGGGGAAGGTCACGGTCGCAGGCCTAGAGATTGACACCAACACCAATGTCGGCGGTGTGCATCCACCGAGGGAGGAAGATCCCGATCTCGGCGATGGCGGTACTATTCTGGCTTCCAAGGTGGCCGAGATATTGCCACCCACGCCGAAGTCGAGGATCGTCTTCCCCCTGTGGAGGCAACCCCTTGTGTTGGTGTTGGTGCCCATTTCTAGGCCTCCAACACGGGGGATCTGTCATGGCGCCAACATCGCAGAGCGGATTTCGTTCGGAAAGCGATAGGGTGGGCCCGGCGAGTCCTGGAGCATTTCGCTCCAGATTTCGAGGTGAACTTCGCGCGGAGTCGTTCGGGCCAGGTGTGAAGACGAAACAAGCATCCACGCGGAATTCGCTTCGTTGTTCACTCGCCGTTTCAGGGTTTTGCATTGCCAGAAATCCACGCACAAATCCGCTGCAGCACGTCTGCAAGGTCGGTGCAGCGAGATATGGCAAGGGGGCGCCAGCGCCGATCCGCGAAACCCGCGCAGACCTCTCCGGCAGTCTGTGTCTACGGTCTGCTCAGCGTGTCGGCGGCGGCCCCGGCGACACGCTATCCCCCTTCGGCCTCCAGGCGGACGGCGTGTCGCTCCGCTCCGCTGATGGGCCAACTTTCCACCACCACTACCACAGGTAAAACGGGGGAGAAGGGACGATGAGGATGTCCTCCTCCTCCTCCTCCTCCTCCTCCTCCTCCTCCTCCTCCTCCCTACTACTTCCTCCTGCTCCTCCTTCCCCATCCTCCTCCTCATCATCATCACCATCCCCCTGCTCCTCCTCCTCCTTCTCCTGCTCCTCCTCCTCCTCCTCCTCCTCCTCCTCCTCCTCCTCCTTCTGCTCTCTTCCTCCTCCTGCTCTTCCTCCTCCCTCTCCTACCTACTGGTAGTGGTGGTGGGAGTCAGGAAGGGGAAAAGCACACTGACACAATTCATCGACGACTCCAAGGAACATATCAGAAAATACGGGAAGTATGGGCAATCCTGGGATTGGTGTGCATTTATGTGTGTCTCCCTGAGCTCCTTGAGGGAGTGGGGTCTCGAAAAAGGCTCGGGACGCTGCCGCTGGGCGGCCAGAACGTGGGTGGCGCACTCTCGCGCCGAGGCGTGGTGGGCCGGAACCGGCGGCGCGACACGGGAAGCCAAAGTTCTTGACCGTGTGTCACGTGTTGTTCCTCGAGCCTGGAGGGTTTATCCGAAGGGCTTAGGCGACCTGCCCTCCTCCTCCTCCTCCTCCTCCTCCTCCTCCTCCTCCTCCTCCTCCTCCTCCTCCTCCTCCTCCTCCTCCTCCTCCCGTCGTCGAGTCGAACGGTGCGATCGTCGCAGGCTGCTCGGGAGCCACAACTTTTGCCAAGATGCTGCTGCTGGGGCCGATGTTGGAAGCTCGGGAGAACAGAAGTTTGTTGTATGTGCGCAACGTTGTCGACGACGTTACAGTTCAGAGCTGTGGGCCGAGAGTTCAGGTTGCAGCTCAGTTATCAGGTGCAGTCGAGTCTCTTTTCAAGAGCTTCGAGCAGCTGCAGCTGCCAATGGAGTTTAAGAAGTGCGCCTACCTATGCTCGAAGGAGGTTGAGAAGCTCCTGTTCCAGGCCTGGTCCCTCCCTACTTTGTGCAGGTCGGACACGACGAGGAACCTAGGCACTAACGCGACTCTGGGAGGCCTGCGCAGGGTCGGGATCCAGAATGCCAGGGCTTCGGCGGCGTCGTCTCGGGCCAGGAGGTCGAAGATACTTCATGTAGCTGGGGCGGACATCGGGATGACCGGTCCACAGGATGGGGCCCGTGGCGTCGGCCCTCTGGGGCTCTTCGGTTTCAGGAGTGTCTCTATCGAAGATGGCTCTGGGGCTCTTCGGTTTCAGGAGTGTCTCTATCGAAGATGGCTGGTCTCGTATTGGTGCTGCTAGTTCCTTCGGCAGGCTCCCCAAAGGTGCTTCGGTGGGGCTCATAATGTACACGTACGGGCTCGGCTCCAAGGTGGACCCCCTTGTGATCTATTCAGGGCATGTCATTTTCATGTGGGCTACTGCTGTCTGGGAGGCGGTCCCTCACTATCAGGTTCTTGCCAGCACGATGCGGGCCTCGATTGAGAACTTCCAGAATTAGGCCCAGGGCGTCCTCTCCTAGCGACGTTGCCCTTCTTACTCTCCGAGGGCTGGGCTGGGACTTCGTAGACCAGCACAGCATCAAGGATGACTCGAATGTGGTGCACGATCTTTTCAGGCTGTCCCCGATGCAGGTCAGGGCCCTCGTCAGGCAGGGGGCGGGGAGAGCTTCGGGTCGACATGCACTCCAGTTGCAGAGCGGCCATGATGATCCCCCTGTCTCCCCCATCTTCTGGGACGGAATCCCCAGGATGCCCAGGGAGAAGTTGGAGGTGTGGGGCAAACATCACCAGAGGTGCCTTCGAGGACTGGTCTCGGGAGCGCATTGGCCTCAAGCATGTTTGTTCGCGCACAACCTGCATGACGACGAGCTTTGTCAGTTGTACAGAGGTACGCCAGGCACATTGTGGCACCGTCAGTATGAGTGCCCAGCTCACCCCGTTCAGCGGCGTGATCTAATGAGTGCTCGTCTGGGTGGTTGTGCGCAGAAAATGAACGAGCTAGGCCCGCTGGTGGCGGAGAGGCTCGCGAGGTGCATCTTCCCTCACCCCAGGCCCCTCTTGGACGTCGAGGAGCCCACCCAGACGGTCCATTGGCACCAGCGGCCCGAGACGGGCCTTCTCTCAGGGCTGCTCTTCCTGGACGGGTCTGCGAAATACATGGGCCTCGACGGCTTCACCAGAGCTGGATGGAACATCGTGTCGATTGACAGGTTCAGGAACGTTGTTTCGGCGGCGTGCGGGCTTGTCCCATTGAGTATGGCCCCGCAGCAGACGTGTAAAGACGGGGAAGACAATGCTGTACATATGTTGTCGCAGGTAGGCATTCCCTTTTTTCAGTGCTACATCGATTGCAAGAGCACTTTGGACTCGCTTGCTCGCGGGCCTGGTTTCTCTGAGGGTCCTGGGGCCCCTCGGGCCCACCTTTGGGGCCCTGTGTGGAGCGCGTTTGCTCTCAGCGATTTCGAGCGCCACAAGACGTTAGGCCATGCGACTGCCGCCGACATAGAGTCTGGCAGGAGCACCGAGTGGGAACGTCGGGCCAAAGGGCACGCAGACGAGTTCGCTAAGCTAGGGGCAGATTGTCACGGGGTCAGCGAGGACGGCGCTAACGTGTACAGGGGCTTGCGACGCTTCGCCCGCCAAGCGTGCAGGTGGGCGGGAAGCGTCGAGGTCACCATGTCGGGAGCGCCCCGCGACACGACAGGCCTTGTGCAGCGTTCGGCAGGCATCGATGGCCTTCGGCAGCAGCCCTCGCTCGAGGAAGCAGCGGAAGGCCAGACCCTGGCCGACGATCAAAGGGAGGGTGGAGGTTCGTTGGACTTGGGGGAGGAGTGGCGGCCTTTCTCTCGGCAGGTTTTTAGGGCGAACGGTCATGCGTTCCTGGCCTGCCCTGTTTTTGAGCCTCCAGGGACCCCCAGGAGTAAGATCCAGTTTTGGTGCAGGCGTGGATCGTTTTTGTCGGGGGGGCCCAGCGCTGGAGCCAGAGGGCCGTGCAGGCCTAAGGCGACCATGGGCGGGATTTCAGACCAGCTGAAAAGGATTCGGCTGGGTAGGTTCCCGTTTTATAAGAAGGACTAGAAGAATTTATCTCTGGGGGCCCACGAGGGCCTTAGCCTCGCCGAGCGCAGGGTCTTGGCTCAGACGCTGCATGGGGATGGCCAAACCCCCCAGAATGTCTCAGGTCCCACAGCGGGCGGCTTCGCAGGGGGGTTCGCCCCGCGAGAACAGGTTTTGGATTCTTTCGGCCTCGTCGAGTCGGGTCTACCCTGGGTCAAGGTCCTATGGGCCGCCTCCTTCCGAACCACGCGCAACGGCGTCTAGTCAGACCCGGAGGCGTCCGACTTTGGCTGATTGTCTGTGACGCGCTGGCTTTAGGCCCGTCCCCAACATCCTCTTCCTCCTCCTCTTTTTCCATCCCCCCCTCCTCCCATCATCTCCCCCTCCCCCTCCCCCTCGTCCACCTCCTCCTCCTCATCCTCCTCCTCCTCTCTTCCTCCTCCTCGTCCTCCTCCTCCTCCTCTTCCTCCTCCTCCTCCTCCTCCTCCTTTTCCTCCTCCTCCTCCTCCTCGGGTCGCTTGGGGCCCTGGGGGAACACGATCGCGTCATAAAGGGATCTGGGCGGCAGGCTTTTGGCCATTTTCGGCCTCGGGGTGCCAGAACCAGGCCTCGGGACCGCCCAAAAACGACGCAGGATGAAACACCGGTCCCGGGGCAAAGGTCGAAATTTCCAGGGGCGTCGTATTGGATAAATCAGGATATCGCACGTCTGGGGGGCGTGGCGCTACGAATGCCGATGTTGGCTTGCCCGATGCGGTGCGATCCCGGTGGTTTGGTCGGTCCGAGTCGGCCCGACGCCTGCGTGGCGCAGTGGTGCGCCCTGGCGCGGCGGAGCGGATTCGATTCCGACCCCGGTCCCACCCGGGAGCAACACCCCGAAGATCGGGGGCGGAAAAGAGGGGGGTGATGACTAGGGGGGGGGATATCATGGCGGGGGTCATGATAGTTCCCCAGATTTTATGGCGCCTTTTCTTATTTCATTACGTCCCTGGCCCCCCCGCTGGGCCGCGCACATGCCGCCGGTCATGATTTGCACCCCCCCCTCTTGGACACCCCCCTCTGGGCCGCTCCGGAGAAGACGGCGGTGTTCGAGGGCGGCCAAGGTGGCATCGGAGGTTGATGGGCCTCCTACCCGGACGCGTCGATCAGGATCGGCCGATTTCGGTTCGCGAGGGAGCGTCGCGGCCGTCATTTGCACGGGTCCAGGTCCGTCGGTTTCGGTCTCAGGCCGTGTTCGCCACGTGGGGGTTTGCTGCAGGGAGGTTCGTCCGCCGCCGATGGGCGTGCTGACCAGGGGAGGGGGGGGAGATCATTCAGGAGGGGAAAAACAAAGCACACAGACACAATTCATCATCGACTCCCCAGAAAATATGGGAAAATAGGGGAATCGGGCGGGAAGACAGAAACCCTGAGAATATGGGAAGATATGGGGAATCCTGTTACTTGTGTGTATTTATCTGTGTCTCCTTGGGCCCCTCAGAGATGGCCGGGGGCAGGGGGGAACAAAAAGTGACACAAACATAAAGATTCGGAGGTCCGCGCGGATTTCTCGGATCGGCGCCGGGGCCCCTCGGCGGCGCCTCCGGCGCCGCCCCTGGCGCGCTCCGCGCGCCAGGGAGGGGGCCCCAGCGCCGATCCGAGAAATCTGCGCGGACCTCCGAGTTTGTATGTTTGTGCCACTTTTTGTTTCCCTAGACCAGGGGGGGGGGGGCGATCATGGCCGGGGCCAGGACCTCGCCCCAGAGCTCGAGGCCCCTCCGCCTGCCCGAGCACGCCCGCTGCCCCCCCCCCCCCTCGGCCGCGCACGTGCCTCGGGCCACAGCCTGCGTCCCCCCCCCCCTCTCTCGGACGCCCCCCTCTCGGACGCCCTCCCTACCCCCTCCTCCCTCCTCCCTCCTCCCCCCTCCTCCCTCCTCCCTCCTCCCTCCTCTCTCCCTCCTCCCTCCTCCCTCCTCCCTCTCTCCTCCTCCCTCCCTCCTCCCTCCTCCCTCCTCCCTCCTCTCTCCCTCCTCCCTCCTCCCTCCTCCCTCACTCATCCCTCCCTCCTCCCTCCTCCCTCCCTCCTCCCTCCTCCCTCCTCCCCTCCTCCTCCTCCCTCCCTCCTCCCTCCTCCCTCCTCCCTCCCTCCTCCCTCCTCGCCGAAGATGCTGGAGACTTCGCTGAAGGCCAGAGGGCTCCTGAGAGGCCCTGCCGCCTTCTGCGAAGGCCTCCTCTCCGGAGGCAGCCCCTGGGAGGTTAACCTCTGACTTTGCTCTGGTCCAAAGTCCAGCTTCGTCCAGCGCAATTCCGCTAGATCCGGCTTACATTCCCGGTAGATCCATCAAGGGCCCCATGTTTCCGCGGCCTGATCCGGCGTAGCAGCCGTCCAAAATAAGGCTCCGGTCTCTCGCGCATTCTTCCCGCGAGGACCTCTGCAGAGGTTGCCTCCTAGCTTCTCCTCCTCGCTTCCACCCCTCGCTGGCCGCCGACGAGGATCGGCGGGGCGAAAAGGGTGGGTAATTCGGGAGAGGGGGTAGGGCGTCTTGGGAGCCCCCCTGCTTCTTGGAAGGCGCGGGCCTTGTCTATAGATGTCAGGCCCGCGCCTTCTGAGAAGCAGCTTCCTTTTATGGGCGCCCCGAAGACGGCGGCGTGGCTCTCCAAGCTCCTGGGCCTCACCTGGCGCAGCAGCTCCCCAGTGAGGCTCCATTCTCCCCCATCTTTCCGACGAAGACCTCCCAGAAGCTGCCTCCTCCTCTTCACTGCCACCCCTCGTTACGTTGCATCCTTGGGGGACCTCGCTTGTCCCAAACATCTGTGTCTTTTCTTGTGCCCGACGCGCGCTCGATGCGGACGCGACGCGGATGTGGCGTGGATTCGACGCGGAGTCGACACGGATTCGACACTGATCCGACGAGTCCGACATGGGTTCGACACGGACTCGACGCGGACGGGGCCGCGACGGGACAGACGAGGTCCCCCGAAGATGTGCAATAATTTTGTGGAAGTCGAGTAATGGAGAGGAATCATGCTGCCAAATATTTTCCAGATGTCTGAAACATGTTTCAAACATGTCTTGAACTATTAAAGCGCATGTTTGAAACATGCTTAGAACACGTTGTACACACTTCAAACACATCTTTAATTCAATTATAGGCTTGTTAGAGTGTCCATTGTCATGGCATCCACAACAATAATTGTCGCTTGCCGCCGACGAGGAGCACCCCGGAAACGGCGGTGTGGCTCTCCCAGTTCCTTGCGTGGTACCACGACCACCCCTTCGAGATCGACCAGCGCGGGCTCCAGGTCTTCCTGCGCCTGCCCTCCGAGCGGGTGCTCCCCTACAGGGAGAATCGTGCTGGTGTGGCGTGCGTGCGAGCGTGCGAGCGTGCGTGCGTGCGAGCGTGCGAGCGTGCGTGTGTGTGTGTGTGTGTGTGTGTGCTTGTATGCGTGTGCGTGTGTGTGTGTGTGTATGTGTGTGCGTGTGCGTGTGCGTGTGCGTGTGCGTGTGCGTGCGTGCGTGCGCGGGCGTGTTTGCGTGTGTGCGTGCTTGTACGTGTGTGTGTGGTGATGTGTGTGTGCGCGCGTGCGTGCGTGCGTCCGTGCGTGCGTGCGTCTGTGCCTGCGTGCTTGCGTGCGTGCGTCCTTGCCTGTGCGTGCGCGCATGCGTTCGTGCGTTCGTGCGTGCGTGCGTGCGTGTGTGTGTGTGTGTGTGATTGTGTGTGTGTGTGTGAACGTGTGCTTGTGTTTATGTTTGTGTTTGTGTTTGTGTGTGCGTGTGTCCCTGGGCCCCTTCCGCGCCCCCTCCCCCGCGCGCGCAGCCGCGGATCCCCCCCAGCGCACAGCCTCCCGGGCTGCCCAGGAGCTCGGAGGAGGAAACGGTGTCCATACCGCTACCTTTTCCATCGTTCTCCCAGAACGTGGGGGAGGATGAGAAGGGAGGAGGAGGAGGAGGAGGAGGAGGAGGAGGAGGAGGCGGAGGAGGAGGAGGAGGAGGAGGAGGAGGAGGAGGAGGAGGAGGAGGAGGAGGAGGAGGAGGAGGAGGAGGAGGAGGAGGAGGAGCGGAGGAGGAAGAGGAGAGGGAGGAGGAGGAGGAGGAGGAGGCGGAGGAGGAGGAGGAGGAGGAGGAGGAGGAGGAGAAGCGGCAACTTCTGAAGACTTTCATGCCGTGAGGAACTGAGGAACCGAGGAGGAGGGGGAGGAGGAGCATAAGGAGGAGGAAGAGGAGGACGAGGTACCCATACCCTCCATCTTGGCCTCGTTCTCCCCTTTGCGGGGCCTCCCGGGAGGCCCTCGTCGCCACCGTTGGATTCGCCCCGAGATCCTGGCCAGAACGCACCCTTGGAGACGTCCGGGGAGAACCGAGAATCGGAGGTCTCAGAGCTGTGTGGTGACAGACCGCGCGCTGACCTCGAAAACCCAGGAGACCACACCGCGCGGTCCGTCACTGCACGGCCTTGGGCCCTCTCGTGCCATTTTGAGGCTCTCTGGGCCACCGCGCAGCCACGGGCACAGCTCGAGCAAGGCGGCCCACACGATGAAGAGGCAGCCGGAGGCGTGCGGGAGGGTCGGGACCTGACGCTCCCAAGAGCCCTCGAGAGGCATCCCAAGGTTCTCAAGAGGCGCGCGCCGAAGAGACCCCTCGGATGCCCCCGGGAGGTCCCGCCGAGGCTCCCTGCAGTCCCAAACAACGGCATGGACTCAGATTTTGGGGAGTCCGCGCGTACTTCTTGGATCGATCGGCGCCGGGCCCCCTGGCGGTGCCTCCTGTGCCAGGGGGCGCCGAGTAGATCCTCGCGAGCCTCTGGCGTACAAGTTGGTGTTTGTGCTTCTGGGGAGCCTCCGACGAACAATTTGGTGTCTGTGCTTCTCTTCGTCTTCCGCTGCCCCGAGGCCCTGCCCCAGAAATGGGCCTCCTGGGGCGACGCCGGCCAGGCCCATCCTGGGCCCTCAGGAGCGGTGTACAGGCTGCTGGCCAGCTTGCTCGCCCTCCTCCTCCTCCTCCTCCTCCTCCTCCTCCTCCTCCTCCTCCTCCTCCTCCCCCTCCTTGTCCCCTTCCCCCTCCCCCTCCCCTCCTCCTCCTCCTCCTCCTCCTCCTCCTCCTCCTCCTCCTCCTCCTCCTCCTCCTCCTCTCCTCCTCTCCTCCTCCTCCTCCTCCTCGCTCCTCCTCCTCCTCCTCCTCTCGCTCCTCCTCTCCTCCTCCTCCTCCTCCTCCTCCTCCTCCTCCTCTCCTCCTCCTCCCTCGCTTCTCCTCTCCTCCTCCTCCTCCTCTCCTCCTCTCCTCCTCCTCCTCCTCCCTCCTCCTCCTCCCCCTCCTCCTCCCTCTCCTTGTCCCCCTCCCCCTCCCCCTCCCCTTCCTCCTCCCGCACCAGGCAAGATGCAGGCCTGGGCTTTTTGGGCGCTATTGTTCCTCTAAGGGGGGCACAGCCATCTGTGCACACGCAGTTGTCGTGATGAGTAGTCTTCCACGGAGGCAAGCTGACGCGCAAAGTGTACGCAGGCGGTCGCGGCCCGCCCCTCGTGCACGCGGGCGGGCTGCGCACGCTAAAAAGGTGCCATCGCTTCATGCCATCGCGTTATGCGCGAACGCTCTTCCTGCATTCCTGGAGCAGGTCACCGCCTGATCTCCGCATGCGTCACATCCACGCCCACAGATAGGAGAGGCACCGATCCGTACCGGACGGACGCGTGCGCCCCATCAGGGATGGGACCGCGCACCTCTGGCCAGACGCCGTCGATGACCTGTGTCCCCTGTTTCAAAGCGATGGTCCCGGTGCGTCCGTTCGGACTTACGACGCGGACGCGGTCGACGACGGCCCGTTATTCGGCGTCGTGGGAAACCGTGCCGTGAGACGGCTTCAAGTGCTGGTACTGGGCGCTGAAGCACTCTGCGTTGGAATGGTGCGGGTCCTTCCCCTCCTGGCTGTGAGCAGCGCAGCTCCTCTTGGCGCCAGACTGCTATGCCCCAGCGCCATCAATCGAAAGGGTGAATGTTGCCAGCCGCGACGGCCAACGAGAGGACAGCATCACACGTTGGGCCGCCGAGCGGCACGCCGCTCCCTCCAGCAGCGCAAGTACGGTCGGTGATGGGCGTCTTCTCCACCACCACCACCATAAGTTGGAGGGCGTCTTCCCCACCACCACCACCACCATAAGTGCGGTCGGTGATGGGCGTCTTCTCCACCGCCCCACCATAAGTTCCACCACCTCCACCACCACCACCGGAACAAAGCAGGGAGACCCATTCAGCTCACTACTCTTCAATTGCGTTTCAGAATATATTCTCAGACGTGTGAAGGAAAAATGGACAACGAAGCAGCGTGGGATCCCGCACCTACCAAACAGCGACGGTTTACTGAACAACTTACGATTTGCCGACGACGCCCTCCTCATTGCACGATCAAGCAACGACATCACCAGCATGTTGTCCGATATGATCATCGAAGCGACAGACGCCGGGCTACTACTGCATCCAGACAAGACCAACATTCTGCATACCGGACACAGACCAAAAAGAGCACGGCGACCGCCTACCCACGTCCTCGTCCACAACATGGAGATCGAAGTGCTCCCGCCTTACCGAGCAACTAAGTATTTGGGGCGCAAGTTCCAATGCAGCGACAGCCACAAGATGGAAGTGGAGAACCAGATTGCGTCGGCATGGAAAACATTGTATTCACTCAAGCAGGAGCTTACTGGAACGCACTACTCACTGAACAACCGTATCCGGCTATTCCACGGAACAATTGCTCCAACGGTGCTATATGGTTGTGAGGCTTGGACGATGACGCAGGAGCTCGAGAATAGAATTCGAAGGGCGCAGCGACAAATGCTCCGGATGATAGCCAAAACGCCTCGACGAAGGCTTGCTGGCAACCACGACTTCGAAGACGGCACCGGCGGCAACGACGCCAGCGGCAGGAACGACAAGGACTCTAACGATTCCGGCACCGACGGCGGAGGTGATGTAGACAGTGTGGCACCATCTGTACAATCAGCATCGGACGATTTCGAGGACACCAACCCACTCAAACCCTGGTCAGACTGGATCAAACGAGCAACTCGACATGCAGAGAGTGTTATTTAATCGCTTCGCTCATTCCGCCGGCCCATATTGTCGCACCGTTGTGGGCTAGCCGAGTTTTGGGGGCCGTTTTGGGGCCTCTTGGGGCCTCTTTTGGGCCTCTTGGGCGCCTCTTGGGGCGTCTTGGGGGCCTCTTGGGGGCCTCTTGGGGCCTTTTTGGGGCCTCCTGGGCGCCTTCTGGGGCGGAGGGCTCGATTTTTCAGTTCTCGGTTCCCCTCTTGAGCCCCTCTTGGGCCCGTCTTGGGGCCTATTGGTCCGTCTTGGGCGGCACTTGGGCCGTCTTGGGGGCCCTCCTGGGCCGTTCCGGGGCCGTCTTGGGAGCCTCGTGGGCCGTCTTGGAGCGGTTTTGGGGGCCTCTTGGGCCGTCTTGGAGCGTCCGGAAGCCGAAAAAGCCTTAACGCAAAGAACATCGACAAAAACAATGAAAATCAACGATTTGGGCCTCTTGGGGCCCTCTTCGGAGGCCTCTTGGAAGGCCCTTGGGGCGTCTTGGAGGCCTCTTGGGCTGTCTTGGGGCCCTGTTGGGCGTCTTCGGGCGATCTTTGGCCGTCTCGGGGCCCTCTTGGACCGTCTTGGAGGCTTCTTGGGGACCTCTTGGCCCGTCCTGGGGCCCTGTAACAGAACTCCGGCATCTCTGGCCCGACCTTGCCGGGACCTTGCCGGGGACTTGCCGGGACCTTGCCGGGGTACTTTTCGTCCGGGGACCCCCAGGGGCCGCCCCGCGCGCGCGAACTAGAAATATTGTTAACCAGGTACCGGAGATCTTAGCACGCCCTGGCCCGTTGGGCCGGCGAATTTCAAAACTACGCATTATAGATTGGGCCACGTCTGTCAGACAGCGCAAGTGGGAATGGGTACGCACGGTTGCCACCAGCACTACAAAAGAGTGGGCACGAACGGTTTTGCAATGGGACCCGGGAGGTGATGTACACGGACAGGCACATCGACGAGTTGGCCGCCCCAAGGCCAGGTGGTGGGACGATCTATTCCGTTACACACAGCAGTGCGTGCCGGATGCACCACATACCGTGGCAGACTTGTTACTAAGTTACACATTGCAACCGCGGACATTTGGGACAATATCCAGCCAGGATGCGTCACACAATGAATGAGGGAGCCGGCACGTCGTAATTACTTAATGTTCGTATGTTTCACACACATAGTTGTTGTATCTACGATTACATATTGCATTTCTCCTTTGCCCATCCTCTGTTGGTCGCTCTCTGTCTCTGTGTTCCTCACGTTCGCTTGTCCCTCGTCTCACCGTCGCCAATTGTCATGCACGGCGGTGCCCCCGCGCCCACCTGCAGCACCCCCCGCGGCGCCTCGACTGCAGGCCGATGTCCGATGTCCGAGGTCCTCCTCCTCCTCCTCCTCCTCTTTTTCCTCCTTCTCGTCCTCCTCCTCCTCCTCGCCCTCCTCCTCCTCGCCCTCCTAACTTGTGGTGGTGGTGGTGGTGGAGACAAGGCCCATCAGTCGGGGAGCTCGAAAAGGTCGCCAGATGGCGCTGTCCACGAGGCGATGAAGCACGATGCGGTGTTGACCGCGCCCTCACGACCCCTGCGATGCGTTGAGCTGTTGTCCTCGAAGTCCCCGCCTGCACCGCCAGCTCGTCGGAGGGCTCGCATCCCGAGGCGTGCTGGGGCGCGGCGCGTGCGATGGCCAGGAGGGCGCGCGCGCGTTGTTCGCGCTTCCTGCAGGGCTGGGCCTGAGCGATGCCATTCGTTTCCGCGCTGCTGTTTGACAGCCGTCGCGCTGTTTTCGCTTCGACCCTGGGCCGAACCGAAACCAACGCGGAAACGACCTGCGAAATCGCGAACACGTCGTTTAGGCCCAGCCTTCGGCGCCTGGGTTGAATTGCTCCTTGAGGGGACTTTTCGGGTCCAGGTTCGCCGCTCGCTTCTGGCACGCCCACATGGAACAGTGCCAGGCAGGGTAGCCCAAAGGCGGAACGGTGAAACCAGCCACTTGGGTGTCCTTCTCCGATTGGTTTGTTTCGACGTTGCAGTTCCATGGCGCCGCCCTGGCACGCGGAGCGCTCGCTCACAAGACCTGGCGGTACACCAGTCTCGATCACGATGCGCGCGAGGAGCTCGGGGCTGACGCGCGCCAGGTCGGACGGTCAAGGAACTCGTTTCAGGCGCGGGCAGTTCGGCACTCCGTCTGTGAGGACGGGGAGGAGGAGGACGTACAGTCAACCCGCATAGCAAGGCTGGGCAACCTTGCCAAGGGTACCCTTGCATCCTTGCCCCCTCGGTCCATCCTTCGCCGCTTTCGCTGGCCGCGCCCCGCTCGAAAAGCCTCGAGATGGGCGTCCAAGGCCCCTGTATCCTTATCGCGCCTCCTTACTATCCTGGTGGACTGTACGCTGGAGGTGCAGCTCTCTCGCGTGGGTCCTGGCCAGCACCTGCACGGCCGCGCCGGGACGGCAGGCGTGCCAGTGCGGTGGCCGGCGCCGGGCGCCCGCGCCGGCGCGGCGCCCGCCGCCCGCGCCCATCGCCGCACATGCCCCCCCTGCTCGCAGGCGGCGCGCGCGCCGCGGCTTCCGCGCCGCTTGCCGCCCCGTTCCCCATCCGCCCAGGCCCAGACATGGTCGCGGACGTGGAACAGTCAGGGCGGGAGGTGTGTGGCCACTGTGGGCCTCGGGGGGCCCTCGCTGGGCCTCGGGAGCGGCCGGAGACGGCGCAGGATGGAGAGCGGGTCCCGTGGATAGAAATGGTCAGGGGTTCCAGGGGCCCTGCAGCGAAAACATCGGGACGTTGCATGTCTGGGGCAGCAACAGTTGCTCGTCAGCGGGCTGGCCCACAGATGGCAGTAGGAGCCTCCACGTTCGGATGTCTCCCCTCCTGCCATCGGAGAGCATGGAGGAGGACGGGAAGAGGGAGGACCCCCACAGCGGGGCAGAACCCATGGGGGTGCCAAAACTTTGTTGGAGAAGACCTGCCGAACAAACAAGTACAACAAACACCATAAACTACATAGGAATTCTGGCAACATTCCCTTGGTTATCGCCAACCTTGTCCCGAAACCATAGTTTTGTTTGTTGGGTTGCTTTGAGTTGTTTTTGCTCTTCCCACACTTGTCGCAAGCGTTCTCGGCGAGGTGTTCAAAATCTCCAACACCGCCCATGCCTGCATCGTGCCTGGCGCTCCTCCTCCTCCTCCTCCTCCACCTCCTCCTCCTCCTCCACCTCCTCCACCTCCTCCCCCGCCTCCACCTCTTCCTCCTCCTCCTCCTCCTCCTCCTCCTCCTCGCCCTCGCCCTCATCCCTCCCCCTCCCCCTCGCCCCCCTCCCTCCTCCCTCCTCCCTCCTCCCTCCTCCTCCTGGGCTTGGCCGGGGAGGCATGCGCGCAGCGCTCGTGGGCCCAGGGCGGGCCTGGCAGGCGGCGGTGGATGTGCATAGATCTCGTTGCCCCTCCTCCTCCTCCTGCTCCTCCTCCTCCTCCTCCTTCTCCCCCTCCTCCTCCTCCTCCTCCTCCTCCACCTCCTCCTCCTTCTCCTTCTCCTCCTCCTCCTCCTCCTCCTCCGCCCCGCCTGCGGAGGCGCGTCCGGCGGCGGTGGTGCGCAGCCTCCACTTTCCCTTACGTCGGGCGTGTCCCTCCACAGGAGGGATCTTAGAACATATTCCAACAATAGTCTGGGGACGATTTCTCGATTATTGTTTCGGGGGTACTATGCATTTGTCCTTCAAGATCCGCCTGCAGGGGGGCATGACCGACCTAACCTTTCCCACAGGTGCAGATCGCGTACCCCCCCGCCGACCTCGTGGGGATCCGCGCGGGGGTGCTGGACGACGTGAACGAGTTCGTCATCGGGGTCAGCGGCTGGCACGGCGCCCACGAGCGACTGCTCATCCTGCACTGGTGCGAGAAGCCCATCTGGAGGAAGAACACGCCGCATGCCTATGAACTTTCGGCGGTTCGCGCGGATTTCGTGGATCGGCGCTTCCCCCCCCATCCCTGGCGCGATCCGGCGGCGCTGGTGGCGCCGCCGGGGAGCCCAGCGCTGACTCAGGAGATCCGCGCGGGCCTGCGACAGTGTATACTTGTGCCGTTGTTTGTTAGGGGAACGAGCAACGACGTAAACACAAATACTCGGAGGGCCGCGCGGAATTCTCGGATCGGCACTGGACCCCCTCCCTGGCGCGCGGAGCGCGCCAGCGCCAGGGGGGTCCCAGCGCGGATCCGAGAAGTCCGCGCGGGCCTCCGAGCTTTTGTGTTTATGCCGTTATTCGTTCCCCTATTGCTCCTCCTGGCCCCTCGAGCAGAAGGAGGAGGAGATCTGGGCCGCGTACGACGCCGCCGACGCCGCAGCGGCGCACGGCATGGCGCTGGCGCCGGCGCTGCTCGCGGCCTCGCCGGCTCGGGGGGGGCGCGGGAGCTCCAGCAGTGGCGAAGCGTTCAGGCTCACCTGTCGGCCCGCCAAGGAATGCTCTAAGCACCGCGTGTGGTCTGCACGAAATGCCCTCGGAGCATTTCTGGCTGAGACGGTCTTGTTTTGACACGTCGGCTTCATGTTCCAAGAAAATGGTGTTCGGTTGTTGGAAAGTTTTTGGGGGGCTCTGAGAACATCTCTCTCGTTCTCTCTCCATGTGTATACATACATATATATATATGTTTTATATGAATCGTGGTAGGCCTATTGGAGCATTGTCTTTCGTGGTTGGAAAATTCTGGAGGTTCTAAGAACATCTCTCTTCATACACACACATATCTATATATATATATATGTATGTATATGTACGTTGCCCCGGCAAACGGGGTTACCAGTTCGAGCCAGCGCCGAAGACGCTATTTGAAGAAGTTATTCCCTGTGACGACGCGTCCTTGTGAAGACGCTATTCCTTGTGACGACGCTATTTCAGGTGAAGCCGGTGAACACGTTATTCCTGGCGGTGAAGGCGCTATTCCAGGTGAAGACGCTACTCCCGGTGAAGACGCTATTCCCTGTGAAGACGCTATTCCCGGTGAAGACGCTATTCCCTGTGAGTACGCGTTCTGCGGGCACAGAGCACTTCCTTTATGAAGACGCTATTCCCTGTGAGAACGCTATTCCCAGTGAAGACGGTATTCCCTGTGAAGACGTCTATGTACCGGGTAAGACGCTATTCCTGGTGAAGACGTCATTCCCGGTGAAGACGCAATTCCGGGTGAAGACGCTACTCTGGGTGACGTTATTCCCAGTGAAGACGCTATTCCTGGTGAAGACGCTACTTCGTGTGAAGACGCTATTCCAGGTGAAGATGCTATTCCGGGTGAAGACACTATCCCCTGTGAAGACGCTAGTCCAGGTGAAGATGCTATTCCGGGTGAAGACGCACTATTCCTTGTGAAGACGCTATTCCTGGTGAGTACGCTATTCCTGTGAAGACGCTATTCCGGGTGAAGGCGCTATTCCGGGTGAACACGTTATTCCCAGTGAAGACTCTATTCCAAGTGAAGACGCTATTCCCTGTGAAGACGCTATTCCCAGTGAAGACGCTATTCCAGGTGAAGACGCTATTCCCGGCGAAAACGCTATTCCTGGAGAAGACGCTATGCCTTGTGAAGACGCAATTCCGGGTGAAGACGCTGTTCGGGATCCTGGTCACGAGTGTGAAGACGCTATTCCGGGTGAAGACGCTATTCCCTGTGAACATGCTCCTTCTCTTCACCAGGCCCAGTCTTCAACCTGCTCCCCGCCCATTTGTAATTTGACAGTGCCATTTTACTTTACGCTTTCCGTGCCTAACACTACGCGCACCCCATCTGCTGTGCGACACCCTCTGCTAGGCAAGACCCCTCCCCAAGTTGATAAAACAAGCCCTTGATGTTAGACGTGCCCCATGTGCTGCGCGGCGCCCTCTGCTAGGCAAGACCCCTCCCCAGATTGATAAAACAAACACAGACATCTTTGGTGCTAGATGTGCCCCTTTGCTGTGTGGCACCCATTGCCGGGCAAAACCCACCCCCAAATTGATAAAACATGAGTCATTGGTGGTAGACGTGCCCCATTTGCTGTGTGGCACCGTCTGTTAGGCAATGGCCTTCCCCAAGTTGCTTTACAAAAGGAATCCTTGCTGCTAGACGTGCCCCATCTGCTGCGCGGCACCCTCTGCTAGGCAAGACCCCTCCCCAAGTTGATTAAAACAGAATCCTTGGTGCTAGACGTGCACCATCTGCTGTGTGGCACCATTTGGTGGGCAATGGCCCATCCACAAGTTGATTAAACAATAAATATTGGTGCTAGGCGTGCCCCACCTGCTGTGCGGCACCTTCTGCTAGGCAAGACCCCTCCCCAAGTTGATTAAAACAAACATCCTTTGTGCTAGATGTTCCCCTTGTGCTGAAAGGCACCTTCTGCTAGGCAACAGCCTTCTCCAAAAAGGAATCCTTGGTGTTAGACGTGCCCCATCTGCTGTGTGGCACCCTTTGTTAGGCAATGGGCCTCCCCAGTGTGATTACAAAAGAATCCTTGGTGCCAGACGTGAACCACCTGCTGAACGGGACCTTCTGCTAGGTAAGACCCCTCCCCAAGTTGATGAAACAAATCCTTGGTGCTAGGCGTGCCCCATCTGCTGTGCGGCACCCTCTCCAAGGTGAGCCCCTTTGCTGTGCAGCACCTTCTTCTGGGCAAGACCCCTCCCCAAGTTAATTTTAACATAATCCCTGGTGCTAGACATGCCCTTTTGCTGTGCGGCACCTTTGCTAGGCATGACCCCTCGCCAAGTTGATTAAAAAATGAATCCTTAGTGCTAGATGTGCCCCTTTGCTGTGCGGCATCCTCTCCAAGGTAAGCCCCTTTGCTGCGTGGCACCTTTTGCTAGGCAAGACCCTTCCCCAAGTTAATTAAAACAGAATCCCTGGTGCTAGACATGCCTTTTTGCTGTGCGGCACCCTATGCTAGGCAAGACCCCTCGCCGAGTTGATTAAACAATAATCCTTGGTGCTAGACATGCCCCTTTGCTGTGCCGCACCCTCTGATAGGCCAGAACCCTCCCAAAGTTGATTAGAAGTAACCATTGGTGCTAGGCGTGCCCCACCTGCTGAACGGCACCTTCTGCTAGGCAACACCCTTCCCCAAGTTGATTTAAAAAGAATCCTTCTGCTAGACAAGACCCCTTCCAAAGTTGATTAAAAAAAAGAATCCCAAGAGGCCCCAAAATGGCCCCCCAGGAGGCTTCGAAACAGCTTCCAAGAGCCCGACGAGAAACCTCCCAAGAGACCCCCAAACGAACATCCAGGAGACCTTGGACCCGCAACCCAGCCCCATCGGGCGGCGGCGGCTGGCGGCGGCGGGGGCGGCCGACGAGAAACAGGTTTCTCGTCGGGCTTTTGGATGCTGTTTTGAAGCCTCCTGGGGGACCGTTTTGGGGCCTCTTAGGGCCTCGTTTGGTTTTTTGGGGGGCCTCATGGGGCCTCCTGGGTGTTTCTCGAGGCCTCCCGGGACCTTCTTGAGGCGGAATGCCCCAGGAGCCCGCAGGATGGATCCGTTGGAAGCGTGTCACCGGTGCGGCGCGGTCCGGGTGGCTTCCCAATCCTTCGTGTTTAACGTATGCGTCTATCGATTGGTCCTCTCTTGGGGCCTCCTGGGGCTTCGAGGGGCCTCCTGTAGCTGCCTGCGGCTTTCTGGGGCTTCCTGGAGTCTCCTGGAGCCTCTTGGGGCCTCCCGGGGCTCCCCGGGACTTCCTGGGAC
>CAUYUJ010017539.1:0-5000 GCA_963575745.1 Prorocentrum cordatum | reverse complement strand
ATCACCAGTTGCGTTCGACTTGACGTCGCTGGTGACCAGGTCATGCTGGCGTCGTCAAGTAGCGAGCCTCTTGGCGATGGGCAAACGTACCACGATTGAGCCGAATCAAGGGTTGGTCTCGTTGGCGACTGCGCACAGTGGCGATTGCGTTCATGCTCCCGATGGAGCCTCGAGGAAAGGAGGAGGAGGAAAGAGGAGGGTGAGGAAGACGAGTGGGACAACCTGATGGTTTGGTTCAGGCCCAGTGCTCATCGGGCTTTAATGTCGCCGTCGGGATGCGAAGTGGAGAGCGCGCTCCAATTGTGGTAGTGACCTCGCGGCAGCCAGTGCGAGGAGGGAGGAGGAGGAGGAGGAAGAGGAGGAAGAGGAGGAGGGAGGAGGGAGGAGGGAGGAGGGAGGAGGGAGGAGGAGAGAGGAGGAGGAGGAGGAGGAGGGGGGGGGAGGAGGGAGGAGGGAGGGAGGAGGGAGGAGGGAGGAGGGAGGAGGGAGGAGGGAGGAGGGAGGAGGGAGGAGGGAGGAGGGAGGAGGGAGGAGGGAGGAGGGAGGAGGAGGAGGAGGAGGAGGGAGGAGGGAGGAGGGAGGAGGGAGGAGGGAGGAGGAGGAGGGAGAAGGGAGGAGGGAGGAGGGAGGAGGAGGAGGAGGAGAAGGGGGGAGGGAGGGAGGGAGGGAGGGAGGGAGGGAGGGAGGGAGGCAGGGAGGGAAGGAGGGGGAGGGAGGGAGGGAGGGAGGGAGGGAGGAGGAGGAGGATCAGGAGGAGGAGGAGGAGGAAAGGCGAGAAGCGCGGAATGAGGAAAGGAGGAGGCGGAGCAGCGAGGAATTTGGACTTAGGAAGGTGGGATGGGGGAAGAGGGAGAGGGGGGCGGGAGCAGGAGCAGGTAGGAAGAGCAGGACGGGGATGGAGGATGAGCAAGGACGAAGGAGGAGGAGGAGGAGGATTGAGGAGGAGGAGGAGGAAGAGTAGATGGGGGAGGGGCAACAGGGAGCATTAGGGGTGCAGGGCAAGTGCCGGCAAGGTCACTACAGCCAGTACCTGAAGGATTTGGCGGCTTCCGCGTGAGCCGCGGCAAACCGTCGGAGATTTACGCCTGCGTTACCTCGCCCGTCGACCTCGTCCCTTCCACGTCCCCTGCCTGCGTCCTCCCCCAATTCCCCCTGCATGTCTCCTGCATCCCCCCTCTTGCTCATCCTGCTCGTTCTCCCGCGTCTCTTCCACATCTCTCGTGCGTATCGTTAGCATCAGTGCCAACCTCAACATAAACAGCTTTACCCGCATGACAGGGCAAAAATAAGGAAGGTGATGAGGAGGACGATGAAGACCATGATGAGGATGAGACTATCCTCCTCATCATTCCCCTTCTCCTCCACCTCCCCGTCCTCCTCCCTCCCCCCCCTCTTCGCCGCCCTCCTCCGTCACTATCCCCGTCCCCCTTGTCTCCCTCTCAATGGCAACAGGGGTACGTAATTGCCTTTGCTGCAGCTCGGTTTCGTGCTCTCGCCATCCATCGTCTTGGCGAGGCTGAGGTGGCAACTAGGACTCATCATGATACCCGAAGAGCAAAAAAGACGGCATACACAGTAACTTTTGGCGCTCCGCGCGGATTTCTCTGATCCGCGCCGGGCCCCCCCTGGCGGCGCCTCCGGTGCCGACCCTGGCGCGCTGCGTTGCGCCAGGGAGGGGGGGGTCCAGCGCAGATCCAAGAAATTCGGCGGACCTCCCGCAGTTTTAGGTTTATGCCGTGCTTCCTTCCTTCAGGCTAGGACTCCTCATGATGCGGTCCTCCCTCGTCGTCCATCGCTGGCCCCCCTCCTGCGGAGCGGAGCAGACCAGCGCCAGAGCCTTGCAGCAGCACCAGCCGCAAACGTCAGGGAGCCCGCCGCGCCCGCGCCGCGCTCCCGAGGAGGGGAGGAGGAGGAGGAGGTGGGAGGAGGAGGTGGAGGAGGAGGAGGAGGAGGAGGAGGAGGAGAAGGAGGAGGAGGAGGAGGAGGAGGAGGAGGAGGTGGGAGGAGGAGGTGGGAGGAAGAGGAGGAGGAGGAGGAGGAGGAGGAGGTGGGACGAGGGAGGAGCAGTCGGAGAAGGAGGAATACTGTCTCCCCTGCTCGTCCTCTGCACAGGTTAGTTGCAGGGGGTCATCTCTGCCCGTTTCGTCGCTCGATCCCCTGGGCTTCGATTCGCGGGCGGCGGCTGGGGCCAGCCAGCGCCGGGCGCGGCGATCTGACGCCGATCCGATCCAGGCTGGTTCGCTGACTCCTGAGACCCGACATATCGAAACAAATAGGAAACACAATGAAATGTCATCGGCGTCACCCCAACATGCTTATACTATATTTGGTTCGTCCCCCCATGGGGCGACGCGCGCGCCGAGAAATCTTATGGCATCGTGGCGGGCGCTTTCTGGCCACACCGCTCGGGGAACGATATACTATATACTACGAGGTGGGTATACTATCTGTTCGGGTCGGACGCGCGCCCCCAAGGAGGACATCTAGTACTAGTATGTCTCTGTGTGGTCCCCTATCGCGACTGGCGCCCTGGACCCCCTTTTTCCTGGACCGCTTTTCGAGCGGGATCGATCCGAGGGCCCCGGTGCCCGAAACCGGGGACGAGAAGGCCCGGCTCGAGAAAACGAATCGCCAGGACCTCGGGGACCGACGACGACCGCCCGACCGACGACCGCCCAGCCGCCCGGCCGCTCGCCGACCGACCGACCGACCGGACCGACGTGGCATCGCTCAGACGTGTGTTTTTTTTTCGATGGCGAGGGCCATCGGGGAGCATCCTGGTTCATCGGGGGAAAAACCGGCGCCGGACATCCAAGAGTGCACGGGGAATATGGACGTCTGTCCGATCGCCCGACGACCACGCCGATACCGCGCGCGCGGCCCGCCCGCCGCTCAGGTGTTGCTGAAAGGATTTCCGGGGAGGCCCCCACGGCCTCCAGAGCACCCCCTCACGAGGCCCAGAAGGCCCCAGGGGCTCCAGAAGGGAGCGAAAAGATGGGGGTACCTTGGGGCAGCAGCCCCAAAGTGGTGAATTGTGAAGCGTGCCGTCCTTGAAGGATGGCAGCGCCAAATGCTGAGACCCAGGTTCGGGACCAGAAATATGTATCGTCCACTTGTTGTTAGGGTGTTCGATCGCAGACGCTGAATTGAATTATCACACGGCGCACTCTTCGTTTCGTTGCCCGTTGCCGCCTTGGAATGCGTAAGACAAGCGAGCGTGGCCATCGCCAGATGCTGCTGGGCTCCTCGAGAACGACGCGCGCGCTGTAGATGCATTTTCATTTACTGATGGAAAGCGACGTGACGCGTGATGCAACGGCCCTTCGGTTGGTTCGAGCGGCCCCCGAACAGACATTGAGGCCGCATGTGCCTATATACCACGGCTTGATCCCATTCAATCAGCGCGTATTGCAAGGCTGCCCGGCAATGTCGACGGGAATCTTCATGCCCAAACGAATGTGTGCATCGTTAATCTCCGCAGGCCTCAGGCGCAGGACTGTGCGCGCCGCGCCGCAGATCGGTGCGCGCGCTCAAGCGAGGACGCGGCCCTGCGTCGATCGGCCCGCCGCCTCAGGGCGCGCGCGGCGTCCGCCCCTGGAACCTCCGCCAGGCCGGATCGGTGAAATGAAAGATTTTGTTGTTTTGGGTAGGCCAAAACCGCAACATCTTTCATTTCACCGGTCGCGGGTCTGGGTTGCGCCCTTGTCCGGGGCGGATGCGAGTGGTTCCTTGCGTGCTTCTGCGGGGGGCTCACTCTAGGGCGTATCGGGCGTCTCTCGGGGCCTGTCGCGCTCTTCCTCGGGTTCTCCTACTGGCTCTCCCGAGGGCCCCGTGGAGCTATTGGGCCCACTTGCGTCGATGAGGAAGCTCGTGGGACCGTTTCGGCGACGGATTGGGGATCTGGGTTTCAGCGGGCGCCCAGGCTGCTCAGGGTCGTTTCTCGGCGCGTTCAGGCCGACGTGGGCCCCCCCGCAATCCCTGGCCCTCCCAAAGAGCACCATTGGCGCCTGAAGGTTTTCCTGCAGGCGGCGGGTCATGGTGTCCAATTGTCGTGCGACGCCGTGTTGGGCGCTCCTTCAAATCGCAAGCTCGGTCGATTCGCACAGTTGGCGTCGCGTCGCTCAGATGTCGGCCTCATCGCGATCAGCGATCATCTGTGCATGAGGGCCAGTACATTAAAATCTACAGGCCGACCAGCGAAAGATAGTCATTTCTGGCTCCTACAGGTGTCCAGGCAGGGAGTCCATAAGCGGCCTTTGTGGCAGCCTGTCCAGTGCCTTCCACGCAAACTTGTAAAATTCGTCATGCCATACCGGCGCGGCTCTCGTGGAAGTTGGATGCAGTTTTTTGGCTCGGTGTCGCGTGCGGGGGCCCGTGCTCATTGTGAAGTGCTGGAGGTAACCCTGCACCCAGACAGCGGCACTGGGGTCTCGGCGTTCTGCCCCTCCGCGACAGCCGAGGGAGGTCCGCACAATCTAGTGGCGGGAGTGCACCAGAGCCAGAACCAGCCCACCGACATTTCGCCAGATATAAGTAGTGTCATCCCAGATCCCAGGTGTCGTGAGGAAACTGCAGACGGAGGGTCCTGCGCGCAGGACCCTTACGAGCAAGCCCTCCGTCGTTTGCAGGACAGTGCTGAAGGTGCTGGGTGGTTTGCACAAGTGGGTCCCCGCCACGCAAAATGGCGGCAACACCAGGGTATTGCTGAAGGACGTCCACGTTGGCTGTGCCGAGGGGCGGTCCTTGAGACCTTCCGAGCCCAGCCCGAGGTTGTCTTGGGGCACGGGTACCTTTAGCACCCCCCGACCGAGACATCATCCAGAGCCGCCTGATCTCAGAGATTCTCGATTTGTCCTCACCTCATGTTATCCTCGTCCTGGAGCTGGAGCTGGAAGAGGACGACGACGACGACGAGGACGAGGACGAGGACGAAAAAGAGGAGGAGGAGGAGGAGGAGGAGGAGGAGGAGGAGGAGGAGGAGGAGGAGGAGGAGGAGGAGG